>CAJUYG010000708.1:27213-88660 GCA_910591675.1 Galerucella calmariensis | reverse complement strand
ACGTTAAAGAATGTCAAGTTATAATTTAAATTTGACGTGTTTCGGGATTTTTTATAAATATGTACAGTAACCGAAATAATGAATTTATTCCATTTGGCTTTTACACACTGTATATATGACTATATCAAAAATAAAATGAAAACACGAAATAATACTATTCACAAATATCAACCATACGTATTACTCCAGAAATAAAAATAGCAGGAGTCAAAATTAAGTTCAACAACACAAAATACTAAAGCACAATCAAAGAAAAAGCAAAAGTTTTACAAAACACACACTGAAAATAACTGAAACAGCAAAATAAAACCACTTAAATATCAAATGGCTTATACGGCAGCTGATTTGTTTTACTCGTTGCTAAGATGACATTGACATTTCAGAGCACCACCTATCGAATTCTACTTTTCCCAATAGATCAGTTTTAACAATTTTTTTCATTGTTTCAATTCAAACTAGACATTTTTAGTGAAACTCTTAAATTGTAGATACCCAAATCAAGATATATTATGCTGATTATAAAGGAAAAGGCGGAGAGACACGTAACAGTAAAAAAAAAAGAAAAATGCATATGCCAGCGCTATTCAATTCACTTATCCTTCCGAATTCGTTTTCTCGTCATTCTCTTTTGAATTTCATGTCTCTTCGCTTGTCTCGATAGTTTTCTAATGTTATGCTACTCAAATCTGTCTGAAAACCTGTATTCTACACTGACAAAAATAATTGCTAAAGCTGAAAGATACACCAGCTTAAGAAGACCAAGACCTAAGAAGTTTCGTGTCCAAAAATCTGCTGGAAAAGTTCTTGCTTCAGTTTTTTAGGATTGCCATGTAGTAATAATGATTGATTTTTTGAATAAGGGTAGAACAATAACCGGAGATTTCTATTCGACATTACTGACCACTCTACAGGAAAAAATTAAAGAGAAAAGACGCGAAAAGCTATCCAAAGGTGTTATGTTTTTGCAGAACAACGCCCCTGCACATAAATCTCATGTTGCCATGCAAAAAATTCGTGATTTAGGGTTTGAATAACTAGAACACCCCCCTTATTCACCAGATTTGGCTTTGTCCGACTGTCATCTCTTTCCTCAACTGGAAAAAACTTTAAAAGGTCATAAATTTTTTTCAAACTAGGAGGTAATAAAAGCTGTGGAGGTCTGGTTTGCAGAGCAAGAAGAAACATTTTTTTGAAAGGTCTAGAGACGTTGTAATAAATGTATCCAATTAAGAGGAGAATATGTTGAAAAAATATTTTGACATTGAAATTTTGTTTGGTTCTATAGTGGGCTGATAATTTTCCAATATACATATGTATAAATATGGTCGCCTTACTGTAGTTATTTTTATTTTAAATCCACTGATATCCGTATTCAATATAATTTTTTTTGTAAACAGTAGAATTGGATTTAATATTTTGATCTATTTTTAAGTTTTGATTCTTTTTTGTCAAAAATATCACGAAAAAAGGGAAAAAAAAATAATAAAGACTCAATTTAATTGTAGGAAAATCGGTTTCTTAGTGTATCTGTTTTCCTAGACTCCAATGGATCTCAATGGAACACAATGAAAGTAGAAGGTCGACAAAAAGTTTTTTAAATTGAAAATATATTTCTCTCGTTCTTAACAATTTCCCGCCGTCGTCGTGCTTCGTCTGAGATCAACTTTCAGTCAGAAGTTTAAATAGGTAAGTAACTTTAGTACTTTCGTGGAGTTTTTTTTTCAGAAGCTGAAAATAAAGACAAGATCACTGGAACTGAAAAAGTTTGAATTGAATTTGTTGGATTGTCTTCGACTAATTACATTTGAAAGGAAAAGAGAAAAAGGATTCTGTTACAAAAATATATTAATGAAAAAATCACTAACTATATTGACGTTTTTTGCGATTATTCCACTAACAGAGTCTTCGGGTTTAATGGAATTTAATGCAAATATACAATGAGTTTACCTGTAATGAAAACCGTTCACATTACAATCAACATTCTGTTAAAATTTCGCTCACCTCCCGTCAAAACAATATTCCCACCTGACAGCAGCTATAGCGGTTGACGTTTTTCGTTTCCATAGGTGAAAGGAATAATAATAAGAAACTATTGAAAAGCAAACTATTGACAAGATACACTAAATTGAACATTTACAACACAATAATAAGACCTGTGATAATGTATGGAGCAGAAACGATAAAAATAACAAAAAGAGATGAAGAGGAGTTGAGGATAGTAAAACGAAAAATAATGAGAGCAATTCTAGGGCCAATAAAAACTAACGACAATGAATACAGGCAACGTATGAATCATGAAATACTGAGATAAATGAACGGGGAAGATATAGATAAAGAGAATAAAGAATAAAATGGCTCGGTCATGTATGGAGAGAAGGTGAGCGAGCAGTCGCTTGCTCAATGCTACAATGGAAACCAGGTGGTAGGAGAAGGCAAGGAAGACCCAGATCTAAGTGGCTGAAGGAAGTGGGGGAGGATTTCAGAAGGATAGGAATCGTCAGATGGAAGGAAAAACGAGGGATAGGACACTATGGAAAATAATAAATAAGAAAATAATGAAATGAAGGGGATTGATCCACCCCAGAAAACGGATCTAGAAAGCATTTATGTGGCGCAACCCCACAAAGGGTGTCTAGCCACTGTATATACAGGGTGTCCCACGAGGTTTTCGCCAGTATATATCTCGTGAACTATTTAAACTACAATATTGAAATTTGGCAGTTATAAACCGTACGTAGTAATCAGTATTTCAAGCAATACTTTGCTACAATGTCACGTTTCGAGTCACGTGGTATAATTTTTAGAAATTTTAATGAGACAACCTGTATATTGTTTCACTGCTCTAAATGCCTCTCCTATACTAATTCGGCGATACCTATTTTTTTTGTTGGGTACTTAGAAACGACAAAATAATTTTTATTTGGAAAATAACAACTCATGTCAACTCACGTCACATCTGAATGTGTATTTCCAAGACAGATGGATAGCGAAAAATGGTACAATACATTGGCCGGCTCGTTTACCAGATATAATCCCGTTAGATTTTTTTCTTCGGGGATATTTGAAAGGATTAGTTTATGTTACAGCTCCTTATTATACTGGCCAAAATCTCGTGGGACACCCTGTATATAGGTGAAAGAAAATATATTGGGCAATCCAGTGACCTGTCCAATAAAATTCAATATGGCGACACAGAGCAAACAAATGTGATTTTGTCCACGACCACCTAATAATAAGTCGATATTTTACCTCCTAACAAAAGGTATATGGTACCCATATATCTACTAGAGTGAATTATGGTTCATAATACACTGGAGTGTATTATGGTTCATAATTCACGACTAGAGATGGGGGTACAATATGAAATAAACTTTTAAATCTGTGTATTTTGTTCAGGAAATTTGTTTCTGAAACATATCGTATCGATAAAATATCGAAATCTTTAGTATTGATACTTTTCATAACGACATTTTCTAGTATTAAGTATTTAAAAACAATATATTTATAACGGTACTTTGTATTGATACTTTACACGGTATCGCCCATCTCTATATATGTCAAATTATTTAATTTTGACGTTAGTAATACCAAATTGTTACGAACTTGCTATATTACTGCAACGATGAATTCATTGAATTCGGATAGTGGAAATGAACGTTCTTGTACACCAACTGAAATAAAAAAAAAAAGCGGCGAAATTAACGACTATAGGACTGCTGCCAGAAAAATCGAAAGATGTTTACATATTATAACTTCATGAACTGGAGGTTTGTTGACTTTTATTTAATAAGGAAATCAAGGGACGTGGACAAAGTATAGTATTCTACTCGCAATTCATGGCCAATATTCACTCGGGTGACTTGCGCCCCTCGCCTGCGGTTCGAGACGCAAACGTCACCCAGCGTGAATAATGGCTATCATAAATTGCTCGTTTAATAATATACTATAATACATTGTAGATCGTGGATTTTGGTATACATAAGTGTTTATTTTGGAGAAAGGTGCCTTTATTTTGCTTTGGTGTCCCTATACTAATAATATACAATAAAAAGTTCAGTTTTATAAAACTTTTAAGCTGGGTATATCAATTTAGGACCAACTTTTGGTTGTGTACCTATATAAGAACATTATTTTTTTGTTTTTAGACTATCAAGAATTATTATTTAATATTTACGGGTAAGTACACACTGACTAAAACATATACAATATTATAATGAAAGTGAAACTTTTTATGAAATTGCTGGCATTAAAATTTCACTTGCTTGAATTGGAAGATATCACCTGCAGTATTTACTTCAAAATGCCAACAACTTGTATTGTAGTCGGTTGAGGGAGCCATTTAAACCGAGACCAAGTGAGCTTTTTTAAGGTCCCAGCTGTTGTAAAGAACACATTTTTGGTGCACAAGAATGAATTAAGTAAGAAGCGGAGAGAAATGTGGTTAGCAGCAATCAATAGAGATGATTTAACATAATCAAAAATCAAATATCAGGATGTATGTATATAGCAGGAATTTTGTTCAGTTTTGTTCAATAACAATATTCATAAAAACTAAGAAGAGTGATATATTCTAAATAAAAAATACTAATCAAATGAACAATATACTAAACATTAATAAAATATACTAAATTGAAGCAAAATATACTAATAAATTCGACTAAAAAGTCTTGAGCACTGTTTATGACTGAATAGACAGTACAAAACTAACCTATCTGTCTAAATTGTTTGCCCTGCACGGCCATATTAGGTCACGTGATCTGGATTGCCTAATAGGTGAAAGGAAAATGAAAAGAAATAAGAAATAAGAAGAATTCATATGTCGACATTTAAAATACTATTTGTCAATAAAAACCTTATATAGTATTGACTTACTAACAACACTCCGAAATAATTAACAAAAACAATGTAATCACCCCTAATATTTTTTTGTTTTTCGCTATTACGACCGTTACTTTCACAGTAGACTTCCGTCCAGAGCAGCCTGATTTGGCAAGTGTCGCATCCACTGGAGCTAAAGCCGGGCGAGTCAACCGGAAAATGTACAGACTATGATTGCATAAACATTTTCCAATTGGCGACCATAACGAAACTTGAGCGTATATAAAACGTCCAACTTTGCCCATTTCCAGCGCGGCCAAAGTCCATTTAAGGGATCAGATATTGTCGACGATAAATTGCTGTTGTTAAACCTCTCCCCGGATGCATTATTTTATACAATCTAATACACCCTCTCGTACTTTTTACCAAATAACTATTATTGGACGTACTGGACGGGAAAACTAGTTTAAAAAATAGCTGTTTAATTCGTTTCCTGAAAAAAAAAACAAAATAGCTTAATGAACAAATCAATTAGTTATAGTCTAGTTTACACGGGGATTGTTTAAATAACAATTAGTAGAATTTACGTGATGTTAAAAACACTCATCTCGTCTAAATCCTCTTTTTACAGCTTAGAGAGAATGGAAACTCGCGAAGCTTAATTTTATTCTTAAATCTGTTCATGTTATTAGCTGGCAACATTCTGCTACATTCGTTGGAGCTTTAAAATACAATTAATTATGGTGAGATATCAGGTCTGGTAGAAGTTCAGGAGTATTTATTGAAGATGTAGTAGATGAATAAGTAGTTCATTTAGTCCTATTTCCCGAAGGAATTTTAGGATGTCTGCAGACTTCAACTGAGGCAAATGTTCCTCTTCTATCCAGTAATCTCCCAGGTGCTGTGCTCTAGGATTCTGAAGTGCTGTGCAGTTGGAGAGTATGTGGATGGAGGTTTCTTCTTCCATGCCACAAAATCTACATTCTTCCTCCTCCTTTATTTTGAGCTATTTCAGGTGCCCATTCTGGCGACAATGTCCCGTTAGAATCCCTTAGCGCAGTTTTACTTCAACTTATGCATTCATTTGATCTCAACAGGTTGTAGTCACCCAGAAGAGTCTTTGATTGTATAAGCCCTACTAGATCTTTCCAATGGTCAGATCTTCTCTTTTTCTCGGCTTTACCTTTTTCTTCCAATATTACATTAGGGCTGATTCCGCAAAATGGTTCAGGCCCCCAGAAAGGTATTTTAGTCCCCCTCTTTGCTAGTTCATCTGCTATTTCATATCCTTCTATTCCAGTGTGTCCTGGAATCCATATTGTTCTCGCCTAGTTCATTGAGTTTGTCTAGGCATTCTCACACCATTTTAGAACTGATTACACAAGAGCTCAGTGCCTTAATGGCTGCTTGACTATCCGACATTATGAGAATCCTTTGTCTTCTGTATCCTTTATCAATATTGAAGATAGTGACACAACCTTAATTGCTGCTTCAAAAATATCAATTTTCTTGGTTCTACAATGGATACTAATAAGATCAAGCATCACTTCTGCTATACTGAAGTCGTATTGAATAGTTCCAAGAAAAGTACAAGTTGGCTAATGTATCAAGCAGTGCTTTCATCCAAGCATAGCGGAAGATTGTGGAACCTGGAAGTTATAATTGAAATTTGAAAGAAATATATTCGAAACATTTTTGAAAACTGCTCTGAACCCATTTCTAACATAATATGAGTATCAAAAAGTTCAAATATCAGTAAAAATTGTATTCGAAATCTAGTTGTAAACTAATTTAACTGTTTTTTATTCCCATGAAACATCATAAACATCCTACAACAAAAAAAACCGTATACGTAGATTAAACTTTTTATTTGAAATATATGCCAGTAGGGCGATATTCCAGCGTATTTTGGTATTAGTTTAAAGAGAACATCTCAAAATGAAATCTCCGGGAAACTATTTGAATTGCTATCAGTGGTAAAATGGTCTCTTGTACGTTTAAATCGATCTAAAAGTTGATATGATCGCCTAGGGTATCCTTCAGGAAACGTCCTCCTCACTTTAGGCAATTCCTTTTCCTCTGAAAGCGGTTTACTACTGTCTCTTTACAAACAACGAAGACGTTTTCAAGAGCCTACATTACTCCCAGATAATTAATAATGCCTTTTCAGTGTCATAGATAGATCCTCGATTTTGCTAAAATATTCGTTAAGGTCTCTCTTTAATATTTTGAATTATGAGTTTACTTTAAACTTAGGAGTAAAGTTAGATGACCAATATTTGACAAGCCTTTATTTCGCAGACTGTAAAAGCTTATGTTCAATTCAGAGCGGCAACGATATACAGACATTTTGAATTTTAATGTATCGCCATTTTTGTCCAAAGTGAATTTTTGAAAAATTGTCTTTACCCGTTGATTTTTCCGATATTTCAGTAGTTTTTCTGCTATTAAGGGTGGGAACGTGTCCAGAGTTTATTTGCTTTTCTCTCTTCTATTTCTATTTATAATTTTTCTGCTTGTTTCCTTTCATAATAACTTTAACAACCAATTATTAAATTAATAGCACCGCCAATTTCCACGAATACAATTCCACACCTCCTATAACTTTGTACAAAGTAAACGATTCGTCTTGACCAATCTTGATACAATTAAACCAATCTTGAATAGGTCCGCGATATTTGCATTATTCATCGCATTTATGACGACTCTGTAATTCAATTGTAGTGTATTGTACTACCGCTAGGGGCAGTTAATATTCAAATGAACAGCTACAGTCGAGAGCGAGAGCTTACTTCGGCATTTGGACGGTGTCCTGAGTGCCCTTTAGAGATTGTATTGTCTCATAGTGTGGAGGACAACTATATATATGTTTTAAATCTTAATAGCAGAGGAGACATTATTAAGGGAATTCATAGTACCTACTAGTTGGAATTTGCTTTGTTCTTAAAATACACAGTGCGTTCAATAAGTTCATCTTTTTACTCCACTAAATTTTGTTTGGGATCAGGGATAAGAAGGAAATGTAAATCTATAAGATGTGTTGTATATCATCAACATTAAAATTTCTAGATTATAAGATTATAAAAAACATCTTCCAGTTTACTTTTTACTGATATACTTTCCTTCCGAGTAATAGATTCGCTCAGAAAATAAGTATAGTCAGTAAAAAATAATCCTGAAAGTTATGAGAACATCTGAAAATATTCTCTAGTCTTTCGCAATTTTCGGTGTTTGTCCTCTGCGAATTCTCGTATCATCCAAGCAGGATAAAGAGTGAACATTTGAGCAAAATGCACGCTACAATTTTATGATAGCAACATCTGTGTCGAAGAGATAACGTCCTTGCTCTTTCTAGATCTAAAAGGATATATTTACTCAGAAACTGAAATACGTTTTCAAGGGAAATAGTTATACAGAATATTTGGACGGAAATAAAGTCAGTATATTTCAGAAGTAGGAAAATAACTTTTCCAAAAAGTTTATTGATGAAACACAAGATAATGGTATGCTTTTACTATGCATTTTACTTTAATAGTGGGTAATGAATCTGAGACATGTTTTATTCGTTTTTTTTATGGGGCACATTTGCAACCATTGTATTATGATGGAATTAACTACACTGCTCTATACTCCCTGTGGTTAATGGACTCCATCCGAGACCATCTCTCTCACACACACACAACTACACTGCTCAACTTCATCTAAAGTCTTTAATCTTCAATCTTTATTGAATATTTGTTTTGAAACGTTAGTTCTTTACGTCAGGTTAGGTTTGAGCGACCGGGGTCGCGACGCAAAAGATCTGACCGTTACGTTATGTTACGTTGCTTGGTTAAGTGCCTTGCTTGCGTGCGTGTGCTCTCTCCTGAGTCTCTCTCTCTTTTACGAAGCGGCGATTCATATGCTTCGGCCGGGAATCGAACCCGCGCCGCCTGCGTGTCAGGCGAGCATTCTACCACTGAACCACCGATGCTATATTGAAATTCTATGCAAAGCTGGTATTCGCAGTGCAGGTGATCTACTTGAATTTGTTCGGATACATTTTTACTATTATTTCCATACTTTTTTTTGCGCGATTGATCTTTTTTGTTTATTTACAGTATCGGTTGTCAGGACGGTAGGTTGTGTTTACTGGTTTCTAAGTTTAACACGTCGGTAAGTGATTTACTTACCGTTCAGACGTCGAAAAGTAATAAATAATAATAATAAACAATTTCACCAAAATGCAAAATATATCTTAAACTGATCGAGAAGTATGAATGTCACTTTTGACATTTCGTTCATTTCGGAGAAATTTAAATTATTTTATTCGAAATTTATTTCAATACGGTCGCGCAAAAAATGGTATAAGCATCTCGAACGTTAAGGGTAATTACAACGTTTTTGCATGTAGATTCCTCTCGTAAAATTGGATAAAATGATATGAGGATTAAGGGGTCTAGCACATTTAATTTTCGAAATACAGGGTGTTGAAATTTTGAAAACTTGAATGTTTAAATTCGATAATTTTAAAATGGATGGATAAATTGATTTGACATTTGGCAGGTTGTTTTTAAATTTAAAAGGGCATATTTTTATAGAAATAGTAGTTTGTGCAACTAGTGTGGATATGATGGCCATATATGGACAATCCACACGAGTCGAACAGCATATTTTTTCTACGACCCACTCAAGAAAAAATCTAGAAAATAAAAATTTCTATAAACTGTAATATAACTTCAAATTGAAAATTTAACAATTCAATTTTATGTTTCCACTAATTTTTTTGTGGTAAACGTACAGTTCTTGAATGTCCAATTTGTATAATGATACGGTTTCCCTTTTTTAAATATACGATGCTGTTATAAGTAGATGTTGCCAGTCGGACTCCCTCATGAAGGGTACCGTAACATTATCTATAATAATGAATATTCTGCTGAATATTTCAAACGTCTACCTGTTGTCGTTATTAATATCAAGCAGAATAATTATTTGAAAATAAAATTAACAATAAAAAAAACTTCTTTACTGGGAATCATGAGAGTCTGGTTTGCTTACTACTCTACCACCGAGGTACATGCAAATTGTTTATCTATAACGTCGGAAGTATTACATAATTTTTGCTTAAAAGGAACTAAAGTTCCTACCGTGTGTCCCGCGACACGTTCCACCTTTTTTTTGTTTGCTTTTGTGATTCTCCAAATTCACTTTCATTCCACTGAATACCGCTTAACAGGGTGGATGGGAAGGAGAAAAGAGAGTACGAAGATGGAAGGGAATATGCAGAGCAAAAAAGAGAGAGTTTACGAAACCAGAATAAAACAAATTGGAGAAAACTTTTTTAAAAGGGAATAATTAGGGGGAATGCAAAGCAGAGAACAATATATATTGAAAATGAACAAGGACATTTAATAGCAGACAAAGTTGGAATTATAAATAAAATGGAAAATTATAGGTCTAAAAGGCATCTGTCATTATATATACATAAATAATGATCAGGTTCAGTATCTGTAGAGTAAATTGTACATTCTCACGAGGAGTTGTCCTCCTAGATTATCGTCCATCCTGCCCTTCCCAGGAAGGTGGACAGGTCGGAGACATCTCCTTTATATCGGCAGGTTTAGGCCAAGACTCACCGAGCACACACTCTCTTATTGACGATAACTCCGGACACTCGCATAAGACATGCCTGACAGTTTCATCTTCCTGTTCACTCATCCAGCATAGAGGTGTGTCCACTAACCCCATAGTATGGAGGTGTTTCCTCAGTTGACAGTGGCCAGTCAGAAATCCTACTGTTAAACGTAGGTTTTTCCTGGTCATCGCCAAATATTTCTTTGGCGCCAGCTTCCCAGGGTGATCCTGGCAAGGCTGCATCCTTTGATTCTATCCCATCTCTTAAGGGATTGAGCATGGGTGTAACGTTTGGTTAGTTCCGCAATTGTCGAAGTCGTTAGGCCGTAGGTGTCGCTGGGTACTCAAATTTTAAGTCCAGCCGTGCTGATCAGGTTTTGTTCTCGTTAATATTATCAATAATTTAGGCCATAGGAAACTGATTTCCCACTTTTCAGTAACTTAACTTAACTCAACCTGAACAATACAAATTGAATCTAGTATGACGAATGCTTTGTCTAATTCTACAGCGATCTACAACGTTCCGTGGTAGTTTATTTTCTTCGATTTATCAAAATTTACGATTGTTATGCATTTATATAATTGAATACTGTTAATAAATCACGGAATCCTCGTAATATTTCCCACAAAAACTAACTTTTATGTTCCATTTCGATGCCGATATAATTCACGAAAGTTCTAACAAGTGGTTTCCATTTGGATTTTGAAGAGCTGGCAAAGACATATAAAATTTTATTACCAACAATACGAGATCTTACCTATAGAATTCTAAAGTATCTACAGTTATGAGAAGGCTGCGTATAGAGTGTCTAGACTAATAAGACACATAAAACAATCAGGATCGAACGATACATAGTAAAAGCAAATACGAGTGGCATATGAAGCTTAACGATGTTTTATAATTCTTGAGTTCAAGCCGTATGCAACAAAGTTTTTGACATTAATGAAGAATATTTTTTTTCCATTTGATTGAGACTTTCTCAAAAACCGTACCACTAAGCTCAGTAACACTACAGTGGTGTACTGTGTTGGACCCATTGTTATCTATAGTGCCCAAAACAAATGATACTCAATCTTCAGTCTCTAGCTCTGCACGTTAAGGCATGAGCCAAAGAAACCAACATCCATATTCATTCCAGAATCTTAGATTTTATCACAAAATTTGCTACTTGAAGTAAGAAACGATATGTATGTATTTTTATGTGACATTCACCAAGAGCTAAAAGATCTATTGTGCCCCCTTACTTCTACTCAGTTTCTGAGGAGAGTCTCAGAAACTAGTAGTTCCTTTAGTCCTATTTCCCAGAGGAATTTTAGGATGTCTGCAGGCTTCAACTTAGGTAAATGTTCCTCTTCTATCCAGTAATCTCCGAACTGCTGTGCTCTAGGATTCTAAAGTGCTGTGCAGTTGGAAGGTATGTGGATGGAGGTTTCTTCTTCAATGCCACAAAATCGGCATTCTTCTTCCTCCACTATTTTGAGTTTTTTCAGGTGCCCATTCAGGCGACAATGTCTCGTTAAGATCCCTGTTAAAACTCTTAGCGCATTCTTTGCAAGTCTGGTAATGGTATTTGGATCCCATTCCTTCTTGTTGCTTAATTCCGTAAAGAATTTCTTTGATACGATAACATGCTGGACCTAATTAAAGACAACCAACCTTACAATTTACAGCTCATCTGAATTGGGTTGCATGACCTTGTGATTGAGGCGTTCTGGATGGTATGTGAGGGGTGTATATTGTTGAACTTTCATCACATCCCGCGTATCGTTTGTGTGGGAACACGATTGAAATTCTTGACAGACTACGTAATAATCCGATGAACTTAATAAATTGTGACTTTATATTCTGGAGAGGAATCAGTTGAGAATATATTTCATTAAGAACATTTTCTGATCGTGTTCCTCGCGATTTCTTAGCGGCTGAGCCACGGCCCCTTCAGGATTCCAACCGTTATCTCAAGCACGTTCTATCAACAGTTAATTGGATTTGAGATTGTATGCCAAGTCCGTGGCTAGTAGACCTCGTCGACGGGACCCAATTTTGCTTTTTTCCTCTTTGTATTACATTCTTTCTTTATGATACAAAATTGTTTTTGTCAATATACTGATAAATATGGAAATTGGAAATTATATATTTTCTTAATTAGATGAATCGTTTCTAGATATAATTTTATGGGTCATCAGTTATCTCCTTTTCCATTTTATTTCCAGTTGTTTGGTTAATAACAATTAGTATGAAAAGTAGTAAGAAAAACAATAAATCCAACTATAAACTTTCAGCTAAAAGACAACTGTTCTATACAGGGTGTCCCACGACGAGTTAAAACTATCTGTATATGTCGAAATACTTATAGTAAAATCATGAAAATTTTTACGTTTGTGTTTTTGGATACGATCTTTTTAACTAAAATATTTTCAAAGATGGCAGACTTCCGGTTCTACCGGAAGTCGACTGCAACTTTGTTAATTTGAATAGACCACCCTGTATATTGATACATTTTTGAAATCTACGTAAAATTTTAGTATAGTTTTGTCTGAAAACTTTCTTCAAAAAATGCATATTTTTGGAATTATTGATTTTTTTGTAAAAAATTTGACCGTTGCGGACCCTTGTAAATTATTGGAACGAAGTTCCTTATCGCGCGTTGTGAAAGGAGGCTAGACGGATAAAATTCTTACGAATAGTTTTGTCACGACACTTTTTGATATGGGAAGCTATTTTAAGCTGTACGGCGGCGCATGTTTCTCTGTCTGTATCTTTCTCTCTTATAGAAAGCAAGCCAGATATTTTCATTTCTATTTCGCATTGAACAGTGTGGTGTCGCGTCGATTATTTTTGTTGAGTGTATACAGGTTTTTTGTGAATAATAAACAATAAAAAATAATAATTATAATGAATGAATTTTAATAAATTCAAAAACAAATCATATTTTAATATTACAATTTCAGAACGTATGTATTTAGCAAGCCGTGCGTGTTCTAACCTATACGCTGTTGTGTTTACGAAGTCGAGAGAAATTTGATATTTATGAAGTTAAACTTTGAACACTTTCCATACACACCCTGTATAGAATGAAAAATTTTTCAACATAGATTCAAATAGGCCTGACCTTGCTAAAAGCAACCGAACAAAAACCATTTTCATATACTCAAGGGTATCCTCTTAAAAAAATAATTTGTAAGGGTCTGCAACCGTCAAATTTCTTACAAAAAAATTAATCACTCAAAAAATGTGCATTTTTCGAAAAATGTTTTCAGCCAAAAGTATACTAAAATTTTACGAAGATTTTAAAAATGTATTAATATACAGGGTGTTCCATTTAAATAACAAAGTTACAGTCATCCATCATTATGCCATCTTTCAAAATATTTTAGTTAAAAAGATAGTATCCAAAAACCCAAACTTAAAAATTTTCATGATTTTACTATAAGTATTTTGCAATATACAGATAGTTTTAACAGGGATATATATATAAAATAAAGGCATATATATATACAAGATATAAAAAACCTTGTAACATGTATTTATGTCGTTGCACATTCATTGTAATTACCGAGAGCAGCAAAGCTTTTCTGGCGACTGTCCACACGTTCTTGTGAAATTGCTGTCTCCATTACGAAACATATGCTATAAATTAGAAGAATACTACTGCTCTGGAATATCTTGCGAAGCTTAAAATAACAACCCCAGAAATTATTAGTGGTGCCTTTCTACAAAGATACAACACGCTTTCTGGTTACTTTCATATTAAATATTTGACGGTTATAATAGAAAAAAGTGTTGGTCACGTAAGACACTAAAACGCTCCTTCCAACTATAACCTTGAATTATTGTTATTTTACATTGTGGCGGTCAGTTGAAAGTATCATAAATGGAAGTAATTCGTTATCAATTTAATCCCGAGTACGTGCATGAAACAATTGTGGAGTTTTTACTTTGGGTTCATCCCATCCCTGTCTCAAGGCCATCGTGAAGATCATACATCCACGTCTTTGTACCTATCTCATCATATCAGCTTCTTGCTGAATCTTCGGTCACCATAGCAAAGAATCTTACGTTATGGCGAGTCTCGCCATCTTGTTGTAAAGCCAATAAAGCATGTCAAATCTTAGCCCCCATTTGTTCTTGATCATAGATAGATATATAGATTTGATGAGGTGTCTTTTGGCCTATTCGACTGCTACCTTTTCAGATCTATTGTGATCCTCTAAACTCTAGATTACATTCTCCAGGCTGACTCTTTTAAAAAAATCTATTAGTGTGCCGTGCCGTTTCTTCTTCTAGGTGACAAAGCCTGCACATATCTTCGTTTGTCAATGCCCCGTTAACAGACCCACTACAGCTTTGACAGTTTTCCTATCTTTGGAAATCAGATCTGCTGTAAATTTTGGCGAGTGTTCTAATATGAACTGTTGCGCTTGCCTCTGTCCTGGTGAGTTCCTCCACCATTCCAGAGATTTGCGACCCACTTCTTTGTTTCCATTCTTGTTATGGTCTTTGCAACGCCGCAGAAGGGTTCCGGTCCAACGAATGGCATTGATGTGCCTTGTTTGGCCATTTCATCCGCTTTTCCGTTGCCTTTATGACCCTCATGTCCCGGTACCCGCATTGCTACGCTCACCCAGTTTAGGGTCCGCACACAATTCCATACTAGCTTAGAATTGACCTCTACGGAGTTGAGTGCCTTTGGGGCTGCTTGACTGTCTGTGAAGATGGCAATTGAATGATATGTTCTCTTCTGCCTTTTAATTTCCTCCTCCACACAGACTGATATGTCTATCTATCTTCCAAAGTCTTAAGTGCAAATAGTTCCGTTTTCTTCAATAAGTGGGCTACTTTAATATTTTTCCTTTTCTATACACCCTAAGGACAGATTGTTTTTGTTTCTGTTATTCTGCAGAGGAGCTCTGTACTCTACAGGATTATAGGATGAATTCCATGCATTCCTGCCCCATTTTATTTCATCATAGAGCACTATTTTCTTCAGTTATCCGCTGCGAGAGCTATTTGAGTCCCAGGGGTTTTCTGATCACATCTTTCCTCACCATTGTCTACTTTGCTAACTCATTTCCTTCAATTCTTTGGAGCTCCAAAGTTTTTATTTATGCTATTAGGTCTTATTATAACTTGTCATTGTGTTCTAAAAGAATTTCATGCAGTGTTTTTGAGGTTTGTGTTGAATTTTATTTATGAAAAGTTGTTTTATACATACAATATCGAACCGAAGACTGTCCATGGCTTAGCAGAGGCGTTGTTGGATCGAATAAACTGCAGATTGTTGTCACAAATCATATTTAATACCGAGTGAAAATTGTAAAGCAATCCCCGGTCGCAGCTTTATGGCCTTGTTAAGTAATACGGATGGCTCTCATATCCCCAATAGAGATTACACTAGGCCTTTCTTCAACAATTCTAATTTTAACTACCCCAGAACGTCCAAATTATACTATTTTAACAAGGAAAGTTTGTCAGAATGTTGACGTCTAATTACAAATTGGTTATTAACCCAAATATTTTTGAGTTATTATTAGAGATAATTTGGCAAAAGAGGCAATCTGAGTGGTTATTAATGTTCTGTGGGTGGTTAAATAGCCTCATTTGTCGTAATACTATGAGAAAACAAAGTCTAGTAATAAAGCGAGACATCAAGTGAAATTATAGATCTTGAGCTTGATACACTTTCTTGAATAAATAATTGCTTAGACTTTTTGGTTATTTACAACAATTATATAAGATAAACACAAAGTAGCATAGTTCATCCCAAATAATAAATTAATAAATTATAAAATATGTTTTAAATTACTATAAGTTGAAATAATACCCTTCTTGGTGTGCGTCATCGATTGTTAATCTCCTTCTATCACATTACGTAGGAAGAAATGGAAAAAAAGGCAGGTCTGTGATTAATCCTAATCAAAATATATCAATAATGAACCGTTTGAATGTTTTACACACGTTAACCCTAATCTTTGACTTACAAAAATTTGATTGGTTGATGTTTAGATTACGCGCCAGCGCAACCTATCAATCGCGAGGTTAAAATACTATGAAGGCGTAACTTTCGTAGCGGCAATGTGTCTTACGACTTTTTCTACTGTCACACTGACAGTTCTTGTAAGGTGTGTACTTTGTTGCTTACGGTCAAATATTATTTATGCGAAGTGAATATTAATCTTATTGTTTTATTCATATGAATAATACAAAAATATGCATGAATACACGGAAAAACATCAGTATTTTGAAAGTTCTCAAGTATTTTCAGTTAGAAGAAGAAGCTGGTAATTATTAATTGCATAGCCTTTTCGAATTTGGCTAAATACAATCCTGATGATCTTATTTAAAAAATTTAAGGTTAGCTATATGTCAAAATAGCAAATAAAATAAACGACATGCCGAAAACCCGGATATACGTCACAATCGATGACGCACACCAAGAAGGGTATTATTTTAACTATACCTATTGCTGGTGTACCATTACTATATATTATTTTCTAGCTTTAAGTAGTTTTTATTTTCTAGCTTTAAATAGTTTTTCTTTTTCTTTAATTTTCTTCACTTTATTATGGAATGTGGAATATATCTAGAAAGTAATTAAACGGGTTAAGTGGAAGAGCAGATCCTTCAGGGGACTCGTCCTCTGTAGATATCTGAAGTCTGCCTTTTGGCTGCCACTAAGGTCATATGATTTCTGCTTACGTTTTATTTATTTTCCTTTATATCGTTACGAATTCAGTGATTCAGAAGCCGGTCCTGTCGCAAACTATGAATGCGACCTTTTTAGAAAGGTTCTTTCGCAGGTAATATTCAGACTGTTCTCGAAGCGTACAAGGCAATACAATGGTTTAATTCACGAATGTTTCTCGAGGGACTATATATACGCGGGTTTTTGAGTGAGTCGAGAAGTTGTTCAGTATACAGTGAATCGGTGAACAGTTTCAGTATACAGTGAGTGAACAGATAGTGAATATAAATAGTGTTGAAGATGAATTAAAACAATTATTATACCGAGTGTAGATACATTAGTAGACATTAAGTAGTGTGTATATAAATTAAGTTTATTGTAGTGTGTAAGTGTTTCTTCAATAAATCAATAGTAATTAGACATAGTAAGCGTATAATTTTATCCCACGGTAAAAACAGTTCAAATAAATAAGAAAAACATTACAATATTTATATCGATGAGCAGTCAATAATAGCCATTATTATTATTATTGATATGTTTATTTGTTGATGTAATTAATTCTACCAGTCACCAAAATATGCATCATTACTAGGTTGGTACTAGGCACTCTATATAACAGTTGATCACTTTAAAATTGACATATTAGCAGCTCGCAAAACAAATCCACACCAAATTTTGTCTATTATTCTATCAGTCACTCTCAGATGTCCTTATATCTAATACATTCCATTCGTAAACGAACCACAGAGTTATGACTACAGTTCGGGTGGAAGCATTGAAATTTTACGTAGACGTTGAATGTGAATAATTTTGGTACCGATTTATTTATTATGAGTAGATGGGCTATGCGAGTTCAACGACAAGTATAGGGAAAACAGTGTGTTAGAGAAAGAGAATCATGGAGGCAATGTGTATGAGAGCGACAGAAGCCGCCATATTTAGTTGTAGTTTTAAATTATTAAATTAAAGCGCGCGAATTATAAAAAAACGTCAATTTTTAATGTTTCAGATTTGGATGGTTACTTAGATAAGTTTCTTGGAAATTTTATTTATTTTTAGACTGCAATACGTAGAAAAATGATAGGTTAGGTTTCTTATACTAGGTCGTGGATAATTCGCTTTTCTTTAGAAAATTTATAATGCCGTCAGATTTTCAAAACACCCGAACTAAAAGCAGAGATGCAAAGACTATGAATGTTGGGAGTAATGGGTATCTGTCGACTAACACAGATCGACAGACACAACAGGATAGGAACAGAACAAAAAAATAACAACAAGCTCCGGCGATTTTGGTAACTTTGCTGGAAGTGATTTAATGTAATTGGGAAAATATGGAAAGTGTGTTGTTTGTGTCGTTCTCGTTTGACATACTTGGGACCACATGTGGACATTGGTTTATTATGAAATAAATTTGATCATTTGTTTTTTTTGTTGAAAGATTATTATGCCGAATGTGATTGAAAAACGAGCGGGCAGTAAATTATTTTCATGGTGCTGAATGTTCACAGATTGTTTGCTGAAGCATAATATTTCAAATTACGGTTTAACACTCGTGGTTATCCATTATATCTTTTGTACGTTCCTTGTGGTGTATTCATTATTCTTTTTGTTGATTTTTTCGGGAAATTGAACTGAAATATTTTTAAATATCTTCTGTAAGTTCCTTGTGGCATTACTTATTATTTTTTTTTATTCTTTTGGGAATCAAACCACAATAATGTTTTTTATTTTTTATTTCGACGTTTCGGTAGCGTTCCAGCTACCGTTGTCAAGCTTAACTAGCAATAAAATTGATAAAATAATTTTTGGTCCCTATCTGACACAACGAAAAAATATGACAACTAGACAATCAATAATATTTTGAAGTTTAAGACTACAAAAATTTGTTGTCAAATTTTATTAAGGTCCATTTTATTGGGATAGCGCTTTTTTTAGCTTATTTTGGAACATTGGTAACCAAATTTGACTACATTCGGCTGAAATACTACCTACACATTTATCTGCATTTAGTTGTATCAAAGCACTTTCTTTGATTTTTCGTCTTTTAGTATTGGGCTCTTTCAATATTATTTTTGTCGAATCCCATTGAATTTTATGCCCCTCTTGTCCAAGCATGTTTACAAATACCTGACTTAAGGAACTCCCTATCTTTGATGTATTTTTTATGTTCACTTATTCGGACTTTCAATGGTCTAGATGTTTCACCTAAATAGAATTTGTCGCATTCACAAGATATCTGATAAATGCAATTTTTTGAAGATTGTTCCTCATTTTTTGGTTTCGTTTTTGTTAAGGTAGACCTCAAAGTATTGTTAGATTTAAAGCTGGTTCGAATGTTAAATTGATTACCAATTTTCTTAATTCTTTCTGACAAACCCCTAACATACGGTATTGTCAAGTTTTTAAAAATTATGTTAGCTGAATTATTAATATTATTGTTATTCTTATGGGGAATTAAAAATGAGCCTTTCTCTATATTCTTGATTTCTTTATTTACAAATTCTGCCGGGTAATTATTGGCATTTAAAACATTTTTCAGTAGAGTTCTCTCCTTTGTGAAATGATTATCATTAGAACAAATGATTCTGGCCCTATCGTATAAAGATTTTACTACCCCTTTTTTAACGCTTATAGCATGATTTGATTCAAAATTCAAATACCTATTAGTGTGTGTTGGCTTCCGATAAACACTTGTTTCATACCCTGTAGGTGTTTTATTGATAAGAATATCCAAAAATGGTAAAATATTGTTATTTTCAATTTCAAATTTTATAGATTTTTCTCCTTCATTTATATTTATTAAAAAATCATTTAGAGATACTAAGTCATAGGGCCATATTGCAAAAATGTCGTCATCAAGAACAATCAAGTTTTCTTAAATTCTGGTCCCTATCCAACACTAACGAACAGATTCAACTACCAGACAATTTATAATATTGTGAAATTTGAGGCTGCACAAGCAAACTCAAAATCAGCAGCTTGGTCATTCTGCATACAGTTAGCATTCAATGACTACCATCTATTCTTGAATTTGAAAAGCATCCCAGAGGTCAGCACCATAATGACATCAATAGCGTCAAATCAGTGTCATTTGAATTATGAGGTGCTCCAGTTATTTAACTTTTTTTTTTTTAAATTTCTTACATTATTTTATTTAGTGATTCATATCGGATCTTAATAAAAATTCTTCCCACTTTGTTTTATGTTTGTCAACTTTTCTTCTATTCGATATCGCCTGGAAATCATTTCCCTTTTTTAAAATAATACGTTTTCCATAGCGCAACATATTTCAAAGTTTCTTTGATTAAGAAGTGTTATAAGTGTTTGTTCCTCCAACTTCTCTCATAATCAAACACTTTTGAACTATAAGTAGAAACTCCGAACAATGCTGAATAAATGGTAATGTACAAAATCGTCATACCCATTTAACACTACAGTTTATATTTGAACGGTTGAAGCTAACTCAAAAGCCAATGCCCCTTTTACTCTTTCACAACACAAATGCACTGAATTAATAGCGCTTTATAGCTATAAAAAAAAGCTCAACAGCTATAGATACGTGGCACATGTTATATTAAAATGAACTGGGCATAAATGTCAGCTTGACAGGTAGTAGTGGTTTTCTTCAA
Organism: Galerucella calmariensis; assembly: GCA_910591675.1. Lineage (NCBI taxonomy): Eukaryota > Metazoa > Arthropoda > Insecta > Coleoptera > Chrysomelidae > Galerucella > Galerucella calmariensis. The sequence continues at coordinate 67,917 of CAJUYG010000708.1, read as the reverse complement.
GCATTCAGAATATTTGGCCTATATTTCCTTATATTTTTTTGAGCAGCCTGTGTACCATTGAATGGCATTCTTCCCAAGTCTGGTAATGGCATTTGGATCCCTTCTTGTTGTTTTTTTTATCTGTGTCTGTATCTAGTTCTTTCTGCCACACTTTTCACTACAATACGTACTGATGGGAGGTTAAGAATCACTTCCATGGCTCCAGTGGACATGTTCTCATTGTTCGACGAATTCTTGTTGAAGTTCAGAACAGAAAAAGGAAGAAGAGAGATGGGAGGAAATTGAGAATATAACATAAATGAAACAATCCTCTCTTTCCCATGAGAGGTTAAGTAACTGGGAGGACAGGGAACAGAGGAACAAAACTATCCTCCCTCAGTCAAGAATTCGGTTTCAGATATCAAAAACTGATAATGACAGTTAACTTTTGAAACAATTCATTTCAATAATCACTTTTTCATAGAAATTGTATCGGAGACATTTCTTCGTAAACCCTCTACCACTTCTATAACGAATGCATTCCTGGAATTTCTCTGGAAAGTTTCTGATAACTTCCAGGCATATCTTCATTTTCACGACAGGAAGGTAGGCCATATACCACCGAATAAGTTTTGATGTTATTTTGAGAAAGTTAGAACAAAATGAATTTCAAAAGGAATTGGGAGAAAATTGCGAGCATTGTCGTTCGTATAGAAACAGAGATTGAATTTATTCTAAAAGAAGCGGAATGAAAAAAAAAACTAATATATGACTTTGTTGGATATTGTTCTCCAACTTGTTATATTATTATGATTTCAATCACTTTTATTTTCAATTGAAAGCTTAGGTACAGTCAACAGTCAGTGTTGAAGGTTATTAAGTCACTGTTCACAAGAACCTATTTGAAATTACGCTCTTCGTATGCGGAGCGGACCAAAAAAGTCTGTAACAAACCCTTGACATTCGCCAAAATTCATAGTTCAGCGGCAGGATCGGCTTCTGAGTTACGACTTCGTAACATTAATAAATTTATTCCAAGTATAAAAGAACTAGAGTCAAGTTTCAGTATAGCTTAGTGCATTGGACGTACAAAATGTTATAAATGACCCTAACTAACCATAATCAGGAACAGCTGGTTCCTTTTATAACATTAATATGAGTAGATTTCACGAAGTTAGAGTCCAAACAGTGAATTCCATTTTCCTTATTGCTTTTATACCTACAGGAATAATATCTACAAATAATTTAATTGACCACTTGCAATGCATTTACATTACAAAAATAATTATTATAGGATACTTAAATTAATTAGTGTACAAGCGAATCAATGAGATCTAGCGGAAATCATACAGACACAATTTGATGGTGGCTTATGGAAATGTAGGTATTAATTGGAAACGGTAGGTGAAAATAACATAAATTATGTTTAGGAGCTAATTAAGAGTTTTACAGCTTATCCATTCTATACAACTGAACGCAATAATAAGTACTAAAGGTGATCCTACAGGATTTCAGAGGACACAATAAAGTTATATTGGAGAGTTTATGACTATTGGAAACTTTATAGATCTATGAATGTAAATAGAGCATTGAAAATGTGGTTAAGGATGAAATGCGTGAGTTATGAAACTTTTTTGTTGATTTAATGGTTGAATAATGTATAGAAAGCAATTAGAATGTTTCTTATAGTGAATAGCCTTGTTCCATCATTCTCAAATCTACCTTACACCCAGGATAAAGACAATATATTATGACTTAGTCTTAAACACGTTGTGCTTTTATAGCCGCTTGGCTGTCAGAGTATTGCAATGGTCTTTTCCTCAAACTCTTGCACAAACTTCTGCCTGGAATAAGTTGCAGCAAACAATGAAGGGCAAGATAGTTGGGACACGTTTGGAGAGCTGATGAAGCTCGCAGGATATTTTTTAAATGAAGATACTGGTCAGTGGTAAACCACAACTAAAAATGACCTAAAAAGCTCGAAAGAGCAGCATTACCTTCTTTTTATGAAGAATATACAAAGTATTTCTTCAAATATTGTCCATATAGTTTTTTATTAATTTTGAAAGGAGCCGTCCCTTCGCCGGCACCACCTCAGCCTCCTGGGCTTATTGTGGATACTCCTAGTGCTCTAACTACAGCCTATTCAGCCAATCCGTTCCCTGTATTAGCTCATATAGGTTCTTTGCTGGTTGGTTGTAGAAGTCTTCTGGAGTCATTTGGGGTCTACCATACAGTTTCTGCCTTCTCTGTGGTCCAGCGTCTCACAGTTGCATAGTATATGCAGAGCTGTTTCGTTATCCTTTTTGCATCTTCTGCATGTAAGGTCTCCGTTATACAGCCCTATTTTGTTCAAGTGCTCATTTATGGAAAAGTGTCCCGTAAGTCGCCCCGTTATGGTGCGTTTGTTCCTGCTCATTAAGAGCAGTTCTTTCGCTATTTTTTCTGATGGTTCTTTTATTAATTTCTTCCCATGTATTTGCCTGGGCGTATTCTTCCAATGTTTATTGTGTTGTTCTTCTACCCACCCTTTTAACCATGACCTAGTTAAGTATCTGGCTTTTTCATTGCCAGCGATTCTTTTGTGACCTGGGACCCACTCCAGTGTCACACTGTACGAGTAGCCAGTCTTCTAAGTTCTTCACCGCATTCTCATACCAGCCGTGATGTCACCCTAGAGCTCTGGAGTGCTTTAAGGGCAGCTTGACTGTCACTGTAGATCCTGATCTGCATGTCCATATAGTTACTAGAGAATGTTTAATTTATGGTGTGAACAAAACTTTCAGTCCTGTCCAAAGCAAAAATAATCTAGAATCTACGTATATATAGGTTAACAAAAAAAAACTTTAAATCAAATCCATTCGAATGTTCTATATAAGGTTACCGCATGGAAAACAGAAAAAGCATCTGATAAATCAAGCCAGCGGCGGTTTTTATTCAAATCGTACGAGTGTTTCTATTGTGTTCGAATATAACAGACGACTATCGTAGGGATGGTGGTGAAGCAAATAGAAAAGTGGTACAGCAATAGAGTGTTTTATATATTGGGAATTGGTAACGACATTGTCGTATCCATTGAGTGGGAAAAATACATACACTTTGCTAAGTTCCTGAGCTTCTTCAATATCATTGTTATTTTTATTAAAATGTTTCTTTATTTACAATAAATTTGAAAACGTCGTTAACGTCCATCAATCTCCCATTTCACCAGTTGACAAACTACCCAAAAACCAAAGTAATTTTCAAATTTGTGAGGAACGTAATACTGTATTACTATTTTCTTAACATCTATTGATAACACGCTTACTTAAATATGACAATTGCAGTGGCGGCTTCTCGGCCTCCTTAACAATTTATCCAGCAAATAGCAGCAGAAATATTTTGTTGATTATTTTTCATTTTATTTCCCGTTCATCTAAAATTTTCCAATTCCACAATTGATTCCCCGTTTTCACTACTCATTTTAAAATCTGACAACAGTGCCCTGAGGCTAGATTCCGCTTTAGATCTCTCTCAAAACACGTGTTGCTCTACACAGTTGCCGTTTTTTCTACCAGTCCAATTGTTAATCCCGCAAAAAAGAGCGTAAATGGCAACACTCCCGGTAGGCTAGCCTCTGGGATAGTTTTTATAGCGATTGCGATGATATACGAACCAAAACGAACTACGGAATACAAAATACTAGCTTGGGTTCGTGCATGATTGTTTTGTTTTAAATGATTAGCGGGAATAATTAAGTTATCTTTTTTTCTTGATACTTTAAATTAATATTTGAACAAACAGATGTTATTTTTCGAATTTTAATTTAAGAGCGTTTGCGAAGCATCTCATTGATAAAATTATTGATTGATATTGATAAAAGTTTTCGTAATAAAGAACTGCATTTTAATATTTTATTTGAAATTTTTTTAACTGATGACGTTCCTCCCGTGAAAAGGAGGAAAACATATAATTTGGTAGACAAAAAACTACATTATAAACAATTTTTTTATGAAATTTTAGATTATATTGAAGGTCAAATTGAGATTCAATTTTCCGATTCACATGAATTGATTCGAATGCTTTTCAAAAGTGTTTTCCAATACACTTTTAGGTAACTAAGTTCCAAAATATAAATTTTTCGATAAAATAGCAATGCACAATGAATTATGAGGACAAAAAAAATTTTTGGCAAGAGAAACTCTATACCTCCACGTTGGTTTTTGCTGGGCAACAATTAATTTTGTCACTGAAGTAGCTGGCACGGTCGCTGCGCAAAGGTTAAATTAACTGGCTGAGCAGAGTATATTTTTATGTCCAGAATCCTCACTTAAAAAGTTCACGAGCCGCCACTGGACAATTGTTACTGAAAACTGTAATTGAGCAAAGCAATTAACACCTTACATCAATAGCCTCATCAGCTTCATCCTCACCAAGTTTACATGGGAATAATTCAAAACAAAATTTTAAATAACAATTTCAGTTTTGTTATTTCGATTTTTACTGTTCGGCAGTGATATCCTCTTCATGTATCTGTTAAAAAATAAATTGAACGTCTGTGGAAAACTGCTATCTACGATCAGTTGAGTCTCCGCTTGATGTTTTTGCAATGTTCTCTTTTATATAGAGGTGGATTCGTTTCCAATGTGTGTTGTATTTGTGTGAATTGGAGATACCATCTATCTATAATCGATATAAAATATGTTATGTAGATGCTGTGATAAAAAGAAATAGAATTTTTATTATCTGTATGTACAAATGTTGCGGTTAACTGAGTAAGAATTGATTAAATAAAATGTTCAATTATTCAATATTATTGTTAATTTTGAACCTGATTTCAATTCGATTATACAGTATGACCCATTTTGTTTGGAAGCATCTCCGTAAAATCCGCATTTTTCAACCGATTTTGTTTTAATTTTTTTTTGTTAGATTCAGTCTCAAAAAACAGTATTTTTGGCACAAATTTTCATAGCTTAATTACTATTTTCAAGGCCCTCTAAGTTAATTTTTCTTTGCCAAAAAAGACAAAAGTATATTAGGCAATTTTTTTTCTCAAATATGACTATACCACTGGATTCAGAATCATCACAAATGTAAACTACCAAAATTGTATGAAAAAATTTTGATTAACGACAAAGTTATTACAACATGAATTTGGAAAAAGTGGTAATTTCACTAGTAATACCACTAGAGGTCAAATTATTTCCGGAAATTTTTTCGAGCTCATGGATATTTTGAAACTTAATTTTCTAAAAATATTCATGAGCGAGAAAAAATTTCCGGATTTAATTTGACCTCGTGTGGTATTCGGTAAGAAAATTCCACACCAAATGTGTTTCCAACATCAGGATATAATTGACGCAATGAGGTCTGCTTCAACTTCTGCAAAGAGAGTCCAAGAATCTCTAAATCAAGAGCAAGCAACTTCGAATCAACCTGCCATAGTATACAATAATTGCCTTTTTAATGTAAACATCAATCATAATGGTCCATGAATTTAGAAAACATTTAAGCTTTTTGTTGAAATTAATCAAAATTATTATGTAAACAAATAAAAATTAGATTGTCAAAAAAAATATTCTGTCATTATAAACGTCAAAAAAATTTCCAGTATAATTCGCTGGAAAAAATTTCCGATAAAATTCATCCGTTGCTATGGTGATCTGACAGAAATACACGTTCTGATTGGTTGAAAATCACAAGTGTGGAATTCTCAGTAATATTTTACGTAGAATGTAAACAAATTTTGAAAATAGCAGCATGGTAAACAAAAACAAGGACTCAAACAGTAAAAATTCGAAGCCGATAACTTAACCGGTTCTGGAGTTATAGATTCTGAAAGTACCTAATAGTGAAAGTAATTGTGCCTAATAATTCCATTTATTAACAAAATGAAATCAACGAGTCGCAAGTAGGCTTTGATTTTAAAATTTTATTTATGTCAGTCAGTAACATTTGTATGAAAAAGTAAGTATTAAATGTTCCAAATATTCAACTATTTAACTATTCAAGACTAAGTTGAAATTGTACTTTTTTGTGGTTAGAATGAAAGAAGTGAACGAGAAGTAATAGAAATAGGTAATAGGAGACATCCAGATCGCCGTATTTTGTAGTGCACAAAATAAATAAAGTATTTATTGAGACTGAAGCAGTGACCAAACGTAACTAACTAATTTTAACCCGCCGTCACTCGCACCGTTAGAAAAAATGTAACATTTTTGAAAAATCGGTGATATTTCTTTTCAACTTGCGGTTTTTTGGCCGAGCCTTTAGGAATGTTACCACGGCCTTACTCATAACACACATACGTTTTTTTTTTAATTAATATTTTTTTGACTTAAAACTTTGTTTATTTTATATTAATGTGCATTTTATTTCAATAAATATTTTAATAACCAAGTACAAAATATGTTAATTAAATAACTTTTAACCCAACTGGTCAATAAATAAGTTAAATAAATAAATAAACAAATAAAATAAATGAATAAAATAACCAAATGTTAGATATAATCTAACAAGCGAGCGATCGTGTAAAAAAAGAGGACGCAAGTGACGGTGGGTTAATACTGAATCTAACAAAAAAATCAAATCAAAATCGGTTGATAAATGCGGATTTTCCAGAGGTGCTTCCAAACAAAATGGGTCACACTGTATGTCAACAATAAATAATTGACGTATTTTCCCAAAGAATCTTGGATAATTCTATTTTTGTCGCGACCTGAATACAACAACATAAAAGCATAAATGCTGTACTGAATAAATTCCTACTAAATATCTCAGAAGACTCGTTATCGCCAAGAAAGAATCGGCCTTGTATAAGGAATTGCAGATTATTTCCATTTTCCGAGAGCAAATACAAAAATAAAAATAAAAGCGAGAAGAATGCCAGTCTAAAGACTAGGCCGCTAAAATTTCTATTGATGCAAAAAATGTCTTTTATATTCCAGTCTAGAGCAGTGAGAAAAGTGCGAACATAAGCAGAAAACATTTTACTGTTATTGAAGTTACCTAAATTTGGGAAAAAAATATAAATATCTTTTGACAGGCCTTTTAGGCACATAGCTTTGTAATTCCTCTCCATACTTTTCTATATTGGGCCTTTTCTCTCCATCGATTCACATTCTTTTCTTTCAGGTCTTCTAGTACCACATCCCTCCATCTTTTCCTTGGCTTGCCTCTTTTCTTCTTGCCTTCCGGAACTCTCCATGCTATTTGTCTCACTATTCTTCCTCATTCCATCCTTTCTATGTGCCCTAACTACTGAAGTCTTCTTGATGTAATAGTTGCATCTATTTTGGGTTCACGATAAATGTTATATAATTCTTCGTTGGTTCTTCTCATATACACCCTTTCTACTTTTTTCCTCCCAGAACTCTTATTAACATTTTCCTTTCCCATCTAATTACATTTTCTCTTTGTTTTCTGTTTAAAACCCATGTCTCACAACTATACAATAAATATTGTAGGCTTCAATATAGTATAGTATTGTACAATATTAGTTTTGACCGGACTAGGACATATAAATTTGAATTTTAGCACATAATATTAGCTCTACCCGACGGGGAATTATTTTATGAATATTCCTTTGGCCAACCAATTTTCTACAATCACTCACAAATAATTTTTTTCTCCTTCCTTGAAACGTTCCATCTTTGAGTAATTAGTAGTAACATTAAGTTTTTGACCCACTATTTTCCGTGCTGGCAATCTATCTCCAGCCTCACAATAAATCAAACACCCATAAATGATATATCTTGAGCGGGGCGAGTAAAACGAACTCGCTGAAAACTAAAAGTAACTTAAAAGTTTTGACATACCATTATTCGTTGCATCCGATAACACAAAGCAAGATACTACCTTAAAGGCCTTAGAGGAGCAAATAATAGAGAAACTTTCCAGGGTTTTCGGCATACAAACTTCTTCGATTCAAAGCTCTGGATCTCTCTGCCAAAAACTCCTATCAGTGAGAGTAGATCGTTAAAACTCTCAGCGTTTCAATGGCTGATGGCACAATAAAATTATATTTTCGGAGAATGAGTTTCTCTGACGACACTGTCTCTTATTGCCATCGATTTTTATGTCTTAGATTTAAGATCGAGCATCTTTTAGAAGTTTTGTTAGTTCGGCAAAAAATAATCCCATTAGTTTGGAAGGAACAAACAGCTAAACCTTCTTTTGAGATAATTATTTATGTGGATGCTTCAGTTATAACCTGAATTACGCTGAAACAAGATGATGTTATTTAATTTTTGTTTGTTTTGCCAAAGGTTGCGTGTGTACCGGCCTTGACGTGCATGGTTTTATGAGGTTTTGTCATCTGCTTCCTATGGGCTGTCCTCTAATGGTTTCCAAGGTCTTTTATGTCTTCTTCTGCTGTATATCTCGTTAAGTCTCTCAGCTTTGGGTTTGGATGAGACCTAAGCTGTGAACATACCCTTTTGGTTCTTGCTTCTTTACCTTTCCATTTACATTGAATTTCCTTATTCCCTAGCTGATATATTGCATAAACTAAAAACAGAAAAACTCTGACGCTTAATAAACATTTCCGCAGCGTGTGCCACCTATGGAATATATTCTGTAACAAATAACAAATACGTTTTTAACGGGCCTTTTAAAATTTTTAGTTGAAATGCTATTTATTCTGCAGGTATATCTACATATTAAAGGACTGTTAAAAATTATTTATTTTGAAGGGTTCCCTTGAAATTTTAAGGAGAGTATCTAGCAACAGTGCTTAGTGATGAGCTATTGGACATTTAACATCTATATAGGTAAATAACATTAGTAACTTCATTAATATACACTCACCGGCACGAAAAACGGGCACCCCTACAATTTTTATATTAAAATGCCTAAACTTTCTATTTTTTCTATTCTATAGTCTGTACAGAAAGTACGAGGAGTAATAAACCCTAATTAAGTATGCAAAACCTTTACAGGGAGCACCATGAAATTTTTGATAAATCTCTTACTTTATATTACATTTCTTCCGTAAATCTAAAAACCAGGTAGATCGACCCCGTATTTGTTTCAGTTGTAGCAAAGTTTAGGGTTTCTTCATTGTTAAAGGATTAGCAGATAAGCAATAACGCAATTCAGTGGTGTGTATTTTGGGAAAAAAATACGTTTTAAATTATAATATAATAAAAAATGAAAAGAAATAATTATTGGAATACATTTATTACTTACATTTTATTCTATATCCGACTCGGAAGAGGAAGAATCGTTGTTGACATTGATAATAATAGGGTCGATTAAATCATCACAAATATTGTCAATTTTCCACATATTTGCCCCTACTTTGATAACATGCTCGATACAGTTTGTCCAATTTTCCTTACTAACATAACTAACAGCACTCTCAAACAATTTCACTACATCGTTTATTTTAAAAGTAGTATTTTTTTTTTCAACTTCCCCCTTTACCTGAGCCCATATTAATTCTATGGGATTAAGTTCACAATGATAAGGGAGAAGTCGAAGAACTGATATACCACGAGAAGAAGCCATTTCTTCTACAATGTAGGTTTTGTATTCATTCTTGTTCATTTTTGCAATTCTGTAAAGTTCTTTCCTTAGTGGATCTTTTGGAAACTTAATATTTTTCGAAATAAGCCACTCCAAAAGCTCTGCTTTACGCCAACGACTTGTGGGCAATGCTTCTCGTAACCGTGAATGGTAACTTGCGTTGTCCATAACAATAACAGCCCCTTTTGGAATCAGATCCAACATTTGAACAAACCATTTCTCGAAGACATCCCCATTCATATCTTCGTGATAGTCCCCCGTGCGTTTTGAAATAAAAGTTAATAATCCACCATCAACAAAACCTTCAGAACTTCCAACATGGACAATGATAAGTCTTTTTCCTTTTCCAGATGGTGGCTGTAAACCTAACGACAAACCTTCCACGAATGCTTGCCTTCCGCTTTTAATGTTTTCATCTTGCCAAGATTTGGAAACTGTATATCCAGCATTTATACACACATATATACAAAAATATATAAAATAATTATTGTTACAGATTGGTTTGTTTTCTATTATGAATAAACTGTGTTGCCTTTCTTTATCAAACTTACTAAAATTTATGTACCTCTATCACTTTTTTTATTAAAATTAGTACATCCCGTTACCTCTGACCTAAATCGTATATTCTTTAGCATAGCTGCAACTCATTCGTTCAATACAAAATGTACCTTACGGTATACCCTCTTAAAATATATTTTGGTACGTCTATGAAATCTACTTAAATGAATGATTTATTACTCCTCGTACTTCCTGTACAGACTATAACCTTTGTCAACGGTAGAAACGCATTGGTTCATGTTTTTAAGGTAAGCTTTATTCAGAAAATGTTTTCGGAAAGCTTTTGGATTGACAAGGTTAAAACAGTAAAAAGAGAAGCAGGTGCAGGATACCTTTACTGAAAAATTTTATAAATGTTGTAAAATACTAAGTTTGGAGTTTGGTTTATGTGTTAAATTTAATCTATTGTCTTTCAAATCTTTCAATATACATTTGAGAGACTCAGGTATAGAGAATTGCATAAGAGAGGAAATTGATTACATGGATGATGAAAAGAAAATTTAGTAAATTCGTTCAAAAGGAACTGACCAATTCCCCTTTGGCTAGCTATAGAATTGAATGTTTTTTTGCGTAATGTACTTGTTTATATAGTAAATGAAAATAGTTATATAGTAAATTCCTAATTTTGAATTAGCAAATATTATAAAATATTTAGTGTTTAAGCTTTGCTATTAAAGAGGAAAATATTAATATGACTTTTTGCTCATTTCAACAATTAATTAATAAATTTTGAAAATCTTTAATATAAAACACGAACAACCAATAAACACCGTTCTAAAATAACAGCGCTCGACGGGTGACGTCCCGTATAAATAATATGCCAAATTAAATGCAAGTAAGGACGTATATGGCGACGTACTGTACCTACAATCCAAGTCACCAGACAGTCACCCGCGGCATCGGTCCTTTCCGCGATAAATTCGAACGAGTGAAACATCTTATATTTTCATTCTCTAGTCTTTGATACTGCCCTTAAAATATAGACATGGATAATTTAAACTATTTCAAAGATGAAGTAAAAGGAAGTTCTCACTTTTCTTGGATTGCAATTAATTCCTCAATCAAAGCTTCACCGGCAGCATCTACATGCGCCATTTTTGTAACCGTTATTATTTAATGGCTCACTTTAAGATCGCTGTAAAAATAATAGTTTAAACAGGCTATTTTAAAAGAATCCTTTAAAATTTTAACGAGAATGTGGTAAGCGAATACCGATTTCGTTTTAGCACCGGTTAAACTTTTAACGACCTCTAAATTTTAGAGCACAGAATAGGCCCCTATATTTCTAACTCCATCGACATTTACCTCGGAGAAGTTTGAGTAGAAATCCTCATTTATCTTTGAATATACTCAGCTCTTACGTTTATTATTGTGTACAGAAAAATGTCTACAATCGCATCCTGCTAAAGAATAATCCCATTAATTCCTCACACATTTCTATTGTTGCGCTACTGCATTCATCACAGTAACAAAAGCGTAACAAAAGTGATAATAAAAAACAACGTTAAATATGAATTTGAAATGAAAAGATCTCGACCATACACATTTAATTACCACACCATTTATATCCACGTTTCTTTTTCTCCATCTCTCATTGTTCTTAAGCTCATCAGCTTATGATTTATGACAACGTTGAAGTAATAATTCCCAAGGACTTAGGACCTTATAGTGAGAGGCCTTACGTGATTACGCCGTTCGGGCAACAGATGTGGCAATACAATTGAATTATTTTGGGATATATATGCTTGAAGTTTTTTTTTTCAATAAAATATTCAATAATAATGAATAAGTATATCCAACAAACTTCCTGAATTAGAAACATACTATGTATGTATGTATGTAATTTTGGGACAAATTAACAATAATTAACAAAATCGTAGTTTTCAAGAATTACCGCAACAACTATACAGCGAAAAAAGATATAAATAAAACAAATTCAGATAAATAATAAATGCAACAATGCGCACTATTAACTATTAAATAGAAGTCTATCAATCCTGTTCTTAATGCGTCAACAACATCATCAGGAAGATTGTTCCAGTCATCGAACACTCTCTTGGTAAAAAGTGCTGACTTACTCGGGATCTAAAGGACTCCTTCTTAAGTTTAGATGGGTGACCTCTCAGTCTAAGATCAGTGTTGAATAGAAACAGATTGAAGATCACCAAAGTTGTGCTTAATGATTTTATAACATAATATCAAGTCTCCCCGAAGTCGACGGTCTTGAAACGAGATGAGATTCGCCCCAGTCAGTCGCTCCTCATAGGAAGGCCTTACGCGACCGAATGCAAGTCTAGTAGCCCTCTTTTGCACGTTTTCTAATAAAACTTGGTCGCGAATAAGATCAGGATACCACACAGGAACCGCATATTCTAAAATACGTAACATTTGTACAGTTTACAGTAAGTTTCAAGTGACACTCTGAAGAACGATTTTTGTATCAGATAGAGTCTGGATTTCGCGCGGTTGCATACGGACACAACATGTTCACTCCACGATAAATTTGACTTCACTAAGATGCCTAGGTCATCATGGCTGGTAACCGTGTTCAATAACTGCCCATTTAAGTTGTATGATAAATTGGGATTGGTCTTGCCAATGTGGAGTACATTACATTTATTAATGTTCAGGGGAAGCAGCCAGTACAAACACCACCGCTGTATAGTGTGTAGGTCGTTTTGGAGGGTGAGATGGTCTCTTAAGGAGTTAGCAAATATTTTTGTGTCATCGGCATAAAAAGAAACTGAGTTTGAGACCAATATTTGAAGATCGCTTGCGTAAACAACAAACAGCAATGGGCCAAGAACGGAACCCTGTGGAACACCACTAGAAACTGGCCTTTCATTGGAGAACTCTCGACCGATTCCGACTTTAAAAATCCTGTCCGATAAAAAATTGGAGATCCATAAATTCAGGCTGTTGTGCTGTAGGATTCTGAAGTGCTGTGCAGTTAGAAAGTATGTGGATGGAGGTTTCTTCTTCCACGCCACAAAATCTACATTCTTCTTCCTCCTCTATTTTGAGCTTTTCCAGGTGCGTTAGAATACCTGTTGAAACTTTTAGCGCAGTTTTACTTTGACTTATGCATTCATTTGACCTCAACGAGTTGTAGTCACCCAGAAGAGTCTTTGATTGTATAAGCCCTACTAGATCTTTCCAATGATCAGATCTTCTCTTTTTCTCGGCTTTACCTATTTCTTTCAGTATTACATTGGGGCTGATTCCGCAAAAGGATTCAGGCCCCCAGAAAGGTATTTCAGTCCCCCTCTTTGCTAGCTCATCTGCTATTTCATTTCCTTCTATTCCAGTGTGTCCTGGAATCCATAGTAATGACTATATTGTTCTCGCCTAGTTCATTGAGTTTGTCTAGGCATTCCCACATCATTTTGGAACTGATTACACAAGAGCTTAATGGCTGCTTGACTATCCGACATTATGATAATCCTTTGTCTTCTGTATCCTTTATCAATATTGAACTGGACGCACTTTCTTATGGCGTGGATTTCCGCTTGAAAGATACTTGGGGTTTTTCCCAAGCTTTTTTGGTTCCTAGCCCGAACACTCCTATCCCAGTTCCAGGTTTTGCTTTTGAGCTGTCTGTGTACCATTGAATGGCATTCTTTCCAAGTCTGGTATTGGTATTTGGATCTCATTCCTTCTTGTTGCTTGATCCCGTTGAAACATACTAACGATAGCTGTGAATTTCTTAAGCCCTTACACTACCAAAGTAATTAGAATTGGAAGCTTTTCTGATAAATGACTTTTTATTTGAACTGTCACATGAACGTGAGTAGAAAAAGTAATTCTTACGATGTTTTCTGCACTTCTGCGGTTATTATTCAACTTCCACTAACCGCCTGTCATACTTTTAATGTGAATGTTCTTCTCTTTTGATAAAAGATTTTTAACCAGTGAAATAATATTATTAATCTTGAATATCCCCGGCCACCAACTTTACTCAAGCATATGATCAATTCTTAAATTCAATAAAAGATCATGAAATATTTAGGGTTTCTCAAAATCTAACGGAAACCGATCTGAAATCCCTAAGGAATATTTCAACATTTCTTCTTACTTCATGGAGTAAAATTGTTAAACACAACCTGTGAAGATGGAGTTTAGTAAGAGAAAAATGTATCTATAAATTATTTTAAATATTTAAACGCTGTTTACTTGATAATATTTCAGGAGTCGTCTAGGAAAAATGACTTGAGACCTTTCAAAAAGAAAATATATCATCGCTTGGAAAGTTTCATATGGTTTTATGTCGTTCAACATTTTACGACACATCGTTTAGAGTGGTAACGATTCCTTGTAGAGGTATGTGTATAGCAATAAACAGATGAGACATATAGAACTAGGAAGCAGGTATTTTCTTTGGAGGAGTGTGTAAAATCATAGTCGTAGAACCTCTTGGATATATTAAATTTGTTTTTTATTATTATGTTTTGTATTTTTAGTATAGTATAGTCAGTATTTCTATTTTATTATATATTTTATCTATTTACAAATGATAGTACAGTGTATAAAGGGACACATCAGTAGTTAGGCAAAAAGAACATAGAAGGTCTAAGCTGGTTCTTTCAAGTTAAAAATGTTTCCCTAATCACCAGGATCGGAGGTTTCATGGTGAAAAATAGCCAAAAAGTTCCAAAAATAGTTATTTATGTAACTAGTGTGTAAAGTAGCCTTTTTTTTGACGAATGTGAATATTGTCGCATGAGCCACAGGCGAATGCGACAATCACATGAGCCGAAAAAAAGGTCTTTACACACGAATTGCATACAATATTTTTTCTACTAGCGAATATTTAATTAAAATACAAAAGTTTAATAGTAATTTTCTTTACGCACTAGTGCGTAAAAAAACATACTTTACGCACTAGTGCGTGAAGTAAGTTAAATTTTTCTTCAGAAGAGTCTTTTTATAATAATCTAAATAACATCATAGTTTTCTAAAAATATTCAATTCCTAAATATAAAATACAATTGCTTACTCTAGGTATAGTCGGAAGATCTCAATTTAAATTTTAAATGTCAGATTCAATTCACAAAGAAATGTCAGTCACTCACCGCCAACTTATACCTATTTACCGTATTATTTCCAGTACTCAATAATTATTTAACAATAATTATTAGGTTACTTTACCGAATTCTATAGGTTTCTATCTCCAATTTATGAAAAAAACTTAGAATTAATATCCGTTTATTATACCTATACCTATATATTATTATAACTATAACTACATACATATTGGAATTTTTTCTTCACGCACTAGTGCGTAAAGTAAAACTCTTTACGCACTAGTGCGTAAAATAAAGTTTTACGCACTCGAAAATGTGTCTAAAGTACGTACTTTACACACGGTAGTAGAAAAACCATTTTTTGCTAATATCTGCCAAAGTATGACATTTAGAGAAAATTTGATCGAATGAAAAATTAGGATCAGTTCATTATCTACAAAAATGGCCCCCATAACTTTTTACAAAAACTTGAGAGTTTCCGAGATAACGGTACCTGAATGTGCCCTTCACTTCTAGCTCCTGAGACCCACAATCGCGCCTTGTTGCATCGTTATTTTAAATAACTAGAGATTCAGGTGTTCATCGGCCTTCATTTCCTGGACTATTATGTCGCTTTGTCCATAAAATTGTGAAATTTTCATGACAATAAAGCTTATCTCTCTCTTTCTCATCTTAATAAATATTTTATTTGACAGTTTGACTCTAATTGGTACTAAAGTTTATACAGTATCATTCAATATTGATGGTAATTGCTATAATGCGACTATGGAGGTTGAACACAAAATAGTTTTCTTTTTAATCGTTTCAAATATGAAATTATGTACATTTATACATAAATGCAGCTAAAATTCAATAAAAAAAATCAAACTGAAAACAAAAAACTACTCCTTATGATTTCTAACAAAAGAAACTGAACACGAACAAAAAATGTTGGATGTGTCTACCTCTAATAACCAAACTTCACAACAGGAAGATTAAATGGTTTGGAAATTGTTTATCAAACAAAATAAAATATTCAACTGTGTCAATGTGGATTAGAAAAAAAAACATATATCACGAAATACGCGGAACTAGTCGAGCTGATCAGGACCAACCTACTCTTTTTCTACTCCAGAAGGATCGGATCTTTGCTTTGCATAATCTCTTTGAAAATAGAGAAGTCTCACTGCTCCGAATTTTTTTTGCCTAATTCAATAGTTGCGTACCTTAAAACTGCGCAATAAGTTTTTTGTTTGACAAAAATGTGATACTTGAACAAATTGTTCGTAATATTAAATTAAATCTCCCTCTATGACAAACTAGACCCTTTCAATAATTTATTCACATGTGAGAGTGGATCTTCTAAATCACGTGATTTAGGGGATGGCCATGGGGTAAAAAGGACTTCCAATGTCCTACGTCGATGTTTTGTTGATCTCTCCCACTTATCATAGACGGAGATTGATTATTTATTGGATTTAGTTAAAATATTATTTTATAGTAATTCTTATAGCTCTTAGAACGTCTCAATAAGGAGATTTATTCATTAAAACAAATTTTCCTTCCAAAAACAGAGTGAAGTGAGTATATAACAATTTATCAGTATAATAGGAACTAGTCATATCCATTTAGGAATAAGAACAGCACCCACAATATACGAAGAAGGTCCTTCTGAATCTTCCACCACTACCCACTTTCGTGCAAAGCGAAGCCAGCACACAGAACTAACTTTTGAAAGCTCCTACTAGAACTACAAGCAGATGGCTTGATGCAAGCTAATGATGCAACGGCCACAAGGTATACAACGTTAAGTGAGGTTCCCAACCAATGCAGAAGTAGGTGTAGGTGCCAGAATTGTGGGGCAAAAAAAGAAAGCTATTCCAATAAGCTTAGCGAGAGTGCAGCGGTTCGCCAGTGCATTGAAGGCATTAAAAGGAATTGAATCATGAGAACATACCGTTAAGTTGCTATCTCTAGAGACATCCAATATGTTCTGCAGATGCGATTCCATAGAGGTCAGTTCTAAGGAAATTCGTCAACCAGAGTGCAGGCAACATCAACCATCATTATTTTCTCTGGGTATATTTGTAATCTCACATTTTGGTAACCTCTGTGTCTTCTGAATTGATACATATGGTTAGTGACCTATTAACCCGAACGATGAGAGCGCTTTTGACTATAGTGCGTGATTTACAATATAAACTAATATCAAACTTTATTGTATATTGAATAATAATAATTATTGAGATATGCCACTGATTTTTGTTGCCGTTGATCTAAAGTCGACCCCATCTCGAATGTTCTAACGTTGATCCTGGAATCAACCGTAATCGGGGAGGAGCAAGGAAGCGCACGGGGACTGTGAGATCGGTCGGTGAACTCTTCATTTTCCCTTTCATTGAAGCGTGCCTGCAGCACACTATAACACTAAAAAAATCGGATTGAGCGTCGAGGGTAATATTTTCTGGATTTGCGGATTCCAAATGCGATATACATGAAATTTTCTTATGTCTTCAGGTATAAGGATATTTTCTAAATCTTATCAAATGGAAATTTGACCTATTTCCTTCCATCGACGATTATTTGAAAAATCAACTGTTATTTTAAATAACTGATAAGTTATTGCACTTGCAATTAAAGTTTGTGAAGGAGAGCAACGAACCCAAACGAACAAATCTAACTGGATTCTGGACCTTTTCGAGCGCGAATGTCCTTGTTAGTTTGACCAGACGTAAGAGTTCGAGCTTTTCAACATTTAACTCTGTTAACTTTCTCTGTCCGTTTAGGACTCTTTTTTGAACAATAATTTTCAAGAACCTCTCATCAGGAGTTCCGTTGTAACCTTATTTTGTTTTTGGAGGGATTTTTGTTTCGACGGTTACGACAAACCTCACACAAATCACTGGTAGAAATATTTTCTTGGACACTCGGTCTTGGTAACTCAGAGACATCCAAAAGAATATTGAGCAGCAGCTTTACTTTAAGGAGAATATTTGTCCTTGCAAAATAAATTGGAGGGAAAGAGTAGCTGGTCATGAAGACTGCACTTGATATTGCACAATTCTGAAGCATCTTAATTCCGCTTTAAGTTGTCTATAATAAATTCATCAATATCTTTAATGTTTCCTTTCTTTAAATACAAATCTATGTCGAGTTTAATCTTATGCCAGTTAAAAAAGGAAGATAATGAATCTTATCAAGAATCTATTTTTAGTTGAACGCCCTATTAATGTGAATAATACGTCTAACTAAAAGATAGTTAGATTAGTTATTCGCCCCATGGGAAACATTAAGCAACTTTGTAATAATTCTAATTCCGCAGCATATTGCGAGATAACAGTTTTTGACTAGTCATTACCCTCTGGAATATTAAACCATAACTTATCCGATCTCATCTGTCTCATCCAAGAATTAAGAACTTATGTGGGTTTCGTGAATGATGGCGACCGCGACTTTTCAGAAGTGGTTTGGCAAACGTACTAATTTCGAAGGATATTTGGATCGTCATTGAACGTGTGTTATCATGGAATTTTGTAGACTATTTCACTAGAGTAAATTGATAACTGACAAAATTTGAAGGTTTTGAATTGGCAATTTTTTGTCTTGTCGCGGCAATTTTTTGACGTATAATATATCAAATTTATGTGTATAAAATTCTATCACTCTGTGATAAAATTCAATATGAAATCTTTGTTAGTGGTTTTTAAGGAAACTAAGTTGTTTATTTATTCAACTGTCTAAAAATTATTAAAACTTAAAATTACTAAAATTTAAATAAGTATTATTAACATGAATAATACAAGATTTGGAAATAATTCAATAAATGAAATACAATTAAGTACAATTAAGCAAAGTATACCGCGAAATACAATGAAGGCAAAAAGTCTGCGTGGAAACAGTTTAGAATGTTTCTGGACGCACGTA
Source organism: Galerucella calmariensis (assembly GCA_910591675.1). Taxonomy (NCBI): domain Eukaryota; kingdom Metazoa; phylum Arthropoda; class Insecta; order Coleoptera; family Chrysomelidae; genus Galerucella; species Galerucella calmariensis. The sequence goes on along the minus strand of CAJUYG010000708.1, from coordinate 48,943 downwards.
ATTATACGTTAGAAAAGGATACTTCTGAACAAGTTATAGCAAAAATTCTTGAAGATTATGGTTTTAACATGAAAAAAAGAGATGGAACTGATTATACTGAAGCTAATGTGAAAACACTTTGGAATACGACTGCTCAAATGGTTCAGGAAAAATATTTTCTAGAATTTAACATCAAAATTGATCCATTTAATGATATTACCTATAAATTTGCTAGATTGGCCAGGGATACAAAATGTAAAAAGCTTCAGGCTGAACCCGAAACCGTAAAAAGAAGTTCTAACGCGTTTACCAAAGAAGAATTAATGGAAATGGTAGAAAGCTATTCTGAAGATAATCCTGATGGGTTACAAAAAAAGTTTTTTCATTTATGTTCGTTCGAATTAGCATGGCGTGGAAATGAAGCTGCTAATTGTGATAATAATTACTTTAAAAAGGAATATGATAATAAAGGTAATTTTACTGACAGGGTAGAATATAATCCAATCTTTTCCAAAACAACACAAGGAGGATAAAAAGCTTTATCTGGCAGTAAGTGGCTGGTAAGAAATAATGTTAACAACAATTTGTGTCCCGTTCGTTTATTTTTAAAAATTATTGAAAAAAAAGAATCCAATCCATATCTAACAATAACAAGATTATTTTTAACAGTACATCCAAATTGGGAGAAAGGAATATGGTACAAAAATTCACCATTGGGAATTATTACAATTTCAAAGTGGACGATCTGCATTAGCAAAAGAAGGAGTTGGTGAACAAGAAGTAATTAAGCTTACAGGACATTTTTCTGCCCATATTTACCATTAAATGAAGAACACCATTTCCAACTTAAAGAGAACCTTCGAGAAAATTAAAATAAAGAAAAGGAATCCTCAGTTTCTAACTTAAATTCACCACAGGTTATGATGCAAAACAATCCCCAAAATAATGCTTCAGCGTACAATTATAATAATTGTACTTTTTACATAAATGAGTAATTTTTTTTCATAATGTTATTATTTTTTTGGCTTTGTATAATTGAAGTTTGCAATAAATAAAACGTTTAAGCATATGATTTTTTAGTTTTTCTCTCGTGAAATAGTCATGTCGAATACCACTCAATTAAAAATATTGTAAGGTAAAATTTTTCTCTTGTCGTATTCAAGTTTGTTGCTTTTAGGTAATTTTGCTCATGACATTTAATTGACATGACATGACATGACATTGTTAAAAATGTCATTCGCAAAATTGCCAAGCAACAAACTTTCATGATAAGCGAAAAATTTTGCCGACAAAATTTTCACTCTCGTGGTATTATATATGAAAATTCCACACATGTGATTTTCAACCAATCCGAAGGTGTATTTCTGACAGATCACCATGGCAACGAATGAATTTTAGTGAAAATTTTTTCCTCGTGGGTACCCAACAGCAAATTATACTGGACATTTTTTTGACGTTTATGTTGATGATTTTTGACAATCTAATTTTTATTTGTTCACATAATAATTTTGATTCATTTCAACTACAAGCTTGGATATTTTCTAAATTCTTTGGACCATTATGATTAATATTTTTATTAAAAACGCAATTATTATATACTATGGCAGGCTGATTGTTCTTGATTTAGAGATTCTTGGATTGTCTTTGTATTTGGTGTGGAATTTTCTCACCGTATACCATACGAGGTCAAATTTAATCCGTAATTTGTTTCCAGCTCATGAATATTTTGAAAATTATCCCGAATCCCGAATCGGAGACGATAATTTGACCTTTAGTGATAATGCTAGTGAAAATTTACTGTTTACGAATTCTTTAAATAAATATTTATTGATCCTCAGCTTACTTCTGACTTCCTGCATAATTCGTTCTATTGTTCTATTGCACATTTTCATCTATCAAACCGCATCTCAAGTTCATAAAATCAACAGCAATTGAGAATAATATACATGAAGTCGTAGTGTACTTTAACATAATATTCCATTTTGGAGAAATTCCATGTTTGTGTCCTAACTTCCCCGGAGTATTGATAATCAACAGCTAGGGTGGAGAGAGAAAGTATGTTTGATGTCATTATTCCTCCTTTCAATCTCACCCTCTCTTACCACTTCACATACCCTCGCTCTCGATCAACTTTTCAATGTAAATTTTTTATTAATTCCACAATTAGGTTAATATATTATTATATTAGTGATAACGTATGTTTTAATTTTAGAACTTTAGTTCTTTATGTAAGGCTGGCCTGACCGTTACGTTACTTGGAGCGAGGGTGGTCGCGAAGCAAAAGATCTGACCGTTACGTTACGTTGTTACGTTATGTGCCTTGAGCGCGTGGGCTCTTGCGCTCTCTACTCAGTCCCAGAGCTAGTCTCTCAGCGCACAATGTTGATTGTCAGCATACATTGTATAATTAATTACAGTTAATAGAATACTTAATATGTACTTTGTGCCAATCAATTTAATGATAAGATTTTTATAATTAATACTACTGTATATTTTTGTTAAATGAAGTTTCATCCAGAGTGAAATAAATTCTTATATTAATATGTGTACTTATTTATGATTAAAAAAAAATTGATTATTGCTTAAAAGGAACTAACGTTCTTACCGTGTGTCCCGCGACACGTTCTTCAATTTTTATTAAAAAAATGACACAATGACTTAATCATGAAACATCTCTAATGTAACAGTTTTGGAGAGGCTACCTCTAACTTTCCATCCCCTGCGTCAGACATTTCCCGAGGTACAGTGAAATTAATGCAAATATCTGTCGAGAGTCCCACACAAATATAACGTGAATATTGTACTTTATGGTAAGAGAAGCATCTCGAAAGTCAGTCTGCCAGAAATAACCTGGAACATACAAACCCAGATTCCTTTTAAGCGGCTTTTACAGCTTCTTATATTCGTTGGGTTAACGCTACTGTAAAAACAGGAGCCGATACTAAGAATATGCCCCGAGAGTATAATTTGAAAGGGGTCGGTAATTAATAGAAGAAAAACGGATGCTTTGAGCAGCACATCGAGTTTTAGAAAAAATGGAAGCTGAAGCAGCATGTGTTTGTCATACATAGGTCTCCTTCAGTTGCCACTGGAAGCTGTGGTTCATGCTCGATGCTATATAGACCGTAAGGATGCGAGGCAACAAAAAATTTTATCCAAAATCGGTCCAGCCGTTTATACAGGGTGATTCATTAAGAATGTCCAATCTCTGAATTGGTCGCCAATGCTTATAAGTATCACTGAATTTCAATTAATATAAAATTATTGGGTCAGCTGATATAAAATATGGACGCATAACAATAAAACTGACGCCACGAAACGAGCCGTTATTTCAGGATCGGTATTCAATTTATTTTTGTGATTAAAACTTAAATTTTCAATTCCAACAAAGTTATATATATTTTGATGAGAGGCTCTGATGTAATTATATGTGGATCGTTTAATCACATTCCATTTTGATGGTGAATTACTCTAGAACGATAGCAGGCCGTGCGCTAATTCGGTAATAAATTGAATTTCTGCATTAATTTCTCTCAAAGGGATCACTGATCGATTTATAATACAAATGTCTATTTATATATACGACCAACATTTTACAACCGGCCTTACAATAAAATATGTAATGATAGATGGAAATTGATTATGTGAATATTTATGTCGGATGCGAAAACAAGTTGGTTGCATCATGTTTTCTTTTACCAAATATGACCCATCGAAAGCTTGAATCGTATAGACTCTCCCAACTAAATTACTATTGGATAAGCCCGCCTTGCCGGTCAGTGTCGTACAAAAATTATTCAGACAATGCCAAACGCCAACAGAATTGGAGAACAACTAATGATACCTATGCCACATACCTATTTTTTTTCGAGACAGATGATATGGCGGAAACGAGCGAAATTCATACTGAAAAAGCTTTTTCAAAAATGTTTTTTACTAGTGAATACCTATGCCCCAATTCCTTCCTTATTCGTTTTTTTATAATAAACCTTTATAAAGATAAATATAAAATGTAGAATTTTTAAGGTAGTAATGTTTAAAAGGGTGGCCTCAAATTGGACGCTAACTACCTGTAGCCCAGAAGAGACACCCTTAAATTGGACGCTGCCGGAAGGATTATGTCCTTTAAGGATTAAGCTCATATTTGATCAACCGGGTTTGGGCCTGGGATTTCTTGTTTCTTTTTTTAGTTTTCTATTTCTTATTTTCCGATATTTGTATACAAAATAATACAGGTAGAAGGATTAGTAGAGGTACCTAGCGTCGAATTTAAGGGTCTACAAGCAGGTACATAAAGTGAGAAAAAGATTAAAAGATTAAAAGATTAAAAGATTAAGTTTTTAGCGTCGAATTTATGCACGCCCGTTTAAAAATATTAACTTACTCATGGTAGGGTAGGTAGATATTCTAGCCTTTACCGTGCCTTTACCAACAACCAATAATTAACATTTAAAATCCAACAACAAACTTCCCAATATTTTACATTTTACTTTTCGAAAAACAAAGAACAGGCAGAGCGGTTGGATGGGGGTGCGTTCGTGATTTCTCTTGTTCGGCGGTGGTGCGTTCACGAATTACACTCGCCCGCTCCGACTAATTCAAATAATCCAACACTCAACACCGTTCAGTTCAATTCACGAGAGTTCAGAAATACTCAACTTTAACAAAAATTTGGCAAAATTTAAAAACGAACCAATTTTAATAAAGAGAAGTCAACGAGGAACTTTTAATTCAAACGAGCCACATCTGTGGCAACACTGAATGATACCCTCTGTACAGACCGTTTATGTGTCTTGCAAGAGCTGTAGTGGGAGGTAACATTGAAAATGAGTTTGTGCGCATAGGGGCGGGCTCGCCATCACGTTTGACATTTGCAGTATCATAGTTAAGAAACGAGTAAATTCTGGAAGGTACTCGTTAATATGAATTCGTTAGTGTATTACAGCATCTTATGTAATTGGTTTTTAGTCTTTTTAATATTCCTTCATTATACCGAGTGTACCAAAAACTACATCGGATGGCATTAAAGTAGCTTTCTAATGACTTATGGAAACATGTTTTACATTTGACCACCCTGTTAGCTACTCTTGACTTTTTATTTTCAAATGATACCCCCTGTATATTATTATTGAAAATTGCGTGTCGTTCTAATTGGCATACAACGATAGCACATACTTGGTATTTTTTTCAATTAATAATAACAAAAACATCAATATTTCATGAAGTATGAACTTCAACTGAAATACAGCAAGTGTTCAAAATTATTTCCTGCAGAATCCTTGCAAGCTGCAAAACGTCTCAAAGAGTTGTTGTGCAGGCTCCGTCTGGAATTGTAACTCCTACGTTGTCAGCAGTGACTACTGTTTTAAAAGCCATCTGAAGTTTGGCCGCAGGAACTATAAATTTCAGCGGGAATTTTAAATATCAAATTGAGGGAGAATTTTATCTTTTTTAAAAATAAATTGACTTTACCAAAATAACACAAAATGCAGCTGTTTATAAGAAAATATACAAAAGTTTGTCAAATATTCTCTTATGTTCAGCTTTGATGCAAGATTACAATTCTAGGTTGAAGTATTCTATGATTTAGAGGATCTTAAAGAACGAATTCGTGAAGCATGTCGTAGCGTTACACCAGCTATGATTCAGACGGCCTGCACAAGAAAGCTTTCAACACGTTTTGCAGCTTGCATGGATTCTACAGAAAATAATTAAATAATTAAATAAAAAATTAAAATAATTAAATAATAACACTTGCTGTGTTCGTTTTTTGAATTGCATCAGTGGTATTTTAGTTGAAATTGATACTTCATGAAATATTGATGCTTTTGTTATTATTAATTGAAAAAAATACCGAGTATCTATCTTAGCTTTTTTTAATGACAATATACAGGGGGTGCCATTTGAAAATAAAAAGTGAGGGGTAGCTACCACAGAGCTGTCAAATGTAAAATATTTTTTATAAGTTATTAGGAAGGTACTTTATTGCCATCCAATGCAGCCTTTTTAGTTTTTTATTATCTTGTCAAATGAGCGAGATATTGCCTGTATACGATAACTTGAGACACCCTGTATATAAAGCTACCTAGTCCGAAATTTTTTTACTTTCTATTCCTGATTCTGATTCGTCACCTCGGTCAGTAAGATCAGTAATCTTTCATCTTCCCGTTTCTTTAAAACTACAACGGTTCCGTGGCTTGTCACGTATAGGCTCTTTCTACTGTTGTCTTACGTTCACTAAGATTTATTCACCCTTCCCATGCGATATATTGCTCAAGGAGTGGCTGTGAGGTTCCTTAATTTGTCCAGATGTCGCTACTTAATGGTTTATATCGTTAAGCGCTCGAAATTATTCCATTTCGCTTTATTAACTTTTTTCTTTCGACGCGGAGTAATGAAAGGACTGCATAAATACTAGGAGAAATACTTGTATGAATATTTTAGTTCCGTGTTTTGTGAAGATGTCAGTTTATTATGCATTTAGGAAATGATCGACCGAATCTATTTAAAAAAATTCACTGAATGTGATTTACTTTTTGAAAAATAAAAACAATGACCGTTCAATTAAGAAAAAACAAGTGTGTTTAGGGCTCGCACACAATCCCATACTAGCTTAGAATTGACCTCTACGCAGTTGAGTGCCTTTAGCGCTTCTTGGCTGTCTGTGAAGATGGCAATTGAACGATATGTTCTCTTCTGCCCTTTAATTTCCTCCACACAGTGGTGAATCGTCGTCATTTCGGCCTGGAAAATTATGACATTCCTTGATAGGCTTTGGCGTTAACTAAACATGACAGTTATTTCACAGGAGCCAACTATGTTGTTGTTTACAACGCTTAACAGGAAACTCTCGTAATCAATATGAAATACAACTGGAAGAAATGGCATTATAAAATATGGAATTTCAAATACAAACTATATACATTAACATATAAATAATAGATAAGATGGTCTAACGAAAATGATGATAATAATTACATACCAGCTAACTGTTGGAGGAATTTATGGCGTTATTATTTGTAAACTAAGTGTATTTTTGGTCGTTGAACTGCAGCATTTCATTAAAATTTTATTATCGAAGTTTACCAATTCATCAACGTTGCAAGGGTTGAGCAAGGTATAGTTTTCGTTAATACATTAAAGTAAAACTTGAAGAGAAACTTTAGAAAAAAACTTTTTTGTTCTCATTTTGTATTCTATTTAATTAAAAACACATTGTGCATTTCATGAATAGCTAAGTTATTCTAGTTACGCTGAAAAAAAGGATAAATTCGTATTCCAGTTACGCTGGAAAAAATAAATTATACAGAACACTTCAGTAAGAAGGAAATTTTCCGAAATTACTGGATTCGCGAAATAACATTTTTTTTATTGAATAACATTTCAAGAATTAACACATTTATGAAAACAGTTTAGTGAGTTTAAAACTGGGAGAAAAATAGTATGAATGTGGCCACCTAACAGCCCAGAATTAAATCCGGTTGATTATTCAATTTGGGGAATTTCCGAACAAAATTTGTATGAGGGACAACAATTTTAAACAATCGAGCAGCTCAAAGAAAGAATGCAGTTTGTTTGGAACAATTTTGAACAGGGTGCAATAAATGGGAGTATCAATTTATAACGCAGACGACTTCAAGAAGTGATAAACAATAATGGTGGCCACATTGATAATATTTTACTTTAAGTTTTAAAGATACTAAACTGTTTTCATAAATGTGTTACTTCTTGAAATGTTATTCAATAAAAAAATGGTATTTCGCGAATCCGGTAGTTTCGGAAAATTTTTTTTTTACTGAAGTGTTCTGGATAGTTTATCTACCGAACAAGCATATTAGTATAATTTTAGCTAAGACAGTTTTCATTTGCAACGAGCTCAAATGCACTGTTATATAATTTTTTTTATAAGTCCGACCCTGTACATTATTTTTGCTTCCAAATTTACATAAATGTTGAGGACATGTTAGGTTATTAGCACTGCAAAAAGAAAATGAATCGCCCAAAAAACAAAAACAAAATTCTCAATTAAAAAATGTACTCCTTTATTTCGGCCCACAGTGTAGATGTTGCGCTGTTCTTTTTGCGCCTGTTTAAGTATTATTATTATCATATTTGGACCCATTTTCGTCAAACTGAACCAAAGTTCCAATATATTAAAATTAATTTCACTATGATAGCTCCGTCCAAAAATCGATTATCTTGACTATACTAATAGGTTAATTCCACAAAACTAAAATGTCGACACGCACCTAAATACATAATGAATATTTTACAATATTTGGAGAGACGATGAAGTTTACTTATAATATTCTATCAAGGGAAGCAGAAGGTTTCAGTTAATTATACAGCGTGTCCACGGATATAGGTGTATAGGTGAAAAATTTTTAAATATCAATTTAGTGGAAAATGTTATTCCTGATAAGAAGTTTTGCTTGTTCTGAAACCCCATAAAATGTAATAAAATTCAGGTTTTTAAAAACCCGTCTCATTTTATGGCCAGTTTTATGAAAACATGGAGTCTGACTCTTTGACATTTCTTCACATATTGGCTGATATCTCGGGAACCTTAAGGTTTGCGAGGTTCTAGTCTACGCCATTCGATTCAAAATTGAATTTTCTACTACAAGAGGAATTTTCCACTTCGAAAAATCTCAGATATGAAAATTATGAGTCTTCGCGAATTAGTATCAGTTTCGGTGTAGACTTGGAAAAATTTTCAAAACCTGAAAATTTTAAAATCCATATCTGAGGTTTTTCGATGTGGAAAATTTCTCTTTTTATGAAAAATTCAATTCTGAATCGAATGGCGTAGACAAGAACCTTGCAAACCATAAGGTTCCCGAGATATCAGCCAATATGTGAAGAAATGTCAAAAAGGCATTTTCCACTAAATTATTGTTTAAAAATTTTTCACCTATAGGATACTCCATACGTGGACACGCTGTATATATATCGGGGCTACAAGGATACACACGTTTCGAATGAATACCACCATCAGTGTTTGAATGAGCAATTTGTTACAGGTGATACGCATACCCAAACACACGAGTCTACTTCCCCTTATAAAAGGTTAATAATTGAACTTGTGGCAAAAAATAGTTCATGAAATAAATTGTAGAATTTCCTTTCCATGTATACTTACTCTAAAAATAATACTTTCTATTTACATGCGCTTATTACAAAGCTGTACTGTAATTACATCGGAAACACCTGACCAACCTCAATCATTACAACTTTGCGCAAAATCGATTAAAACAACTCGCGAAAAAAATTTCCCGCCTACCGCCGCTGACATTTACCGAAGGGAAAATATATATACATAATATATAATGCAGTGTTGCCGTTAAATCAACAATATGACTAGATTTTCAGAGAGAAAATCAGTCATCAACGTTACTGTATACAAGGTGTCCAACGACGAGTTGAAACTATCTGTATATGGCAAAATACTCATAGTAAAATCATAAAATTTTCTACGTTTCGGTTTTCGGATGCGATCTTTTTAACTAAAATATTTTCAAAGATTGCAGACTTCCGGTTCTACCGGAAGTCGACTGTAACTTTGTTATTTTGAATAGAACACCCTGTATATTAATACATTTTTAAAACCTACGTAAAATTTAAGTATACTTTTGCCTGGAAAATTTTTTCGAAAAATGCATATTTTTTGAGTTATTAATTTTTTTGTAAAAAATTTGACGGTTACAGACCCTTACAAATTATTTTTTGAAGAGGATACACTTAAAGATATGAAAATGGTTTCTGTTCGGCTGCTTTAAGCAAGGTCGGACCTACTTAAATCTATGTTGAGAAATTTTTCATTTTATACAGGGTGTGTATAGAAAGTGTTCAAAGTTTAACTTCATAAATATCAAATTTAGCAGCCAATCGTCAATTAGACGTTATTGTTTAGAAACCTGAATCTATCTTAGATGCGAAACAGCTTTTAATAACATTTTTTTCTCTTTTATTTTATATTTTGATTCCAATTGGTGCTAGTTCAATTTATGATATATGTTTAGTTTGAGCATACATAATTATTGTAATGTTTTTTTATATACTGTGATAGTTTTTTGGAACTTCAGTTCTTTACGCCAGGTTATGTTTGAGCGACCAGGGGTCGCGACGCAAAAGATCTGACCGTTACGCGTTACGTTACGCTACGTTATGTTACATTGCTTCGTTATGTGCCTTGCTTTTGCGTGTTTGTGCCTCCTTAGTCTCTCTCTCGTTTACGAAGCAGCGATTCATAATAATAAATATGCTCCTACCCGGATTCGAACCCGGGCCGCCCGCGTGCAATGCGAGCATTCTAACCACTGAACCACCGATGCTATATTGAAATTCTATGCAAAGCTGGTATTCGCAGTGCTAGTGATCTACTTGAATTTGTATAATAACTCAAAAAGTATGCATTTTTCGAAAAAAGTTTTCAGATGAAAATATACTAAAATTTTACGTAAACTTCAAAAATGCATTAATATATAGGGTGTTCCATTCGAAATAACAAAGTTGAAGTTGACTTCCGGTAGAACCGGAAGTCTGCCATCTTTGAAAATATTTTAGTTGAAAAGATCGCATCCAAAAATCGACACGTAGGAATTTTCATGATTTTACTATAAGTATTTTGCCATATACAGATAGTTTTAATTCATCGTGGGACACTCTGTATAGTATACTATTATCTTGACATCTATTGATAATACGCTTTACTTAAATATGACAATTGCTGCAGAAACTGTAATTAATTATCAATAGTTTTAATTACTGTCCAATTTTGCGTAACGATATAGAAATCTAGATAAATATGAAGAAATGCGGCAACGTTACCACATAGTAAAAAGCCATGCTTTCGCAAAATAAACAGTGCACGCATTAAACAAGGGATAAAACGCGGGAGAATGAGTCAGAGAGAACCCTCCGAACGCGATACAGAAGGGAAAGCTGCTACCCTCCACCCTCAATCCCATATCTATCTATTGAGTAAGGGTGAATGAGAATTTGCCATGGCCAACGATGCAACTGCAGAAGGACCTGCCAGTGTCAGTTTGGTTGTTGTGGAGGTGTCCTTATTGTGTCCTGTGGTCGTTAGAATTTAGAAAATATTGCTACTTTTCGCGTTTTTATCAATATTTCTTACACTAGTTACTACTGTTCTGCTTCTCACAGTTATCTCACTAATTTTATCTGCAATATTGTTAGTTTTCTTGTTAAAAACAGCTCAACGCAGGGCACTTTGTTGACCGACACACGCTTGTAAAGTTCTTGTTGAAGAAGAGATTATAAGACTGAGTAGCATCCTTGTTGGATAAAAGTTTCGATAAAGTAAATGTGTAGTGAATTGTGGATTTGTTTGTTTGGTTTTTTTATGAAAACTGGTTTTTGTTGAAGGTAGTTATTTTTGTGAAATTTGCATTTGTTTATTTGCTAACATCTTTAAATATATTATTGGAAAAATGTCTTGATTATCACTATAGGAAGGGTAAAGATGATGACACAATCTTTATAACCGTTTGAAACATTAAATACTAAAACTATAATATTTTTTATGTCATACTAGTTTATTATTGTGTTTTTATTGCTTAGTTGCCAACTATCTAATGTGCGGGCATAAAGAGAAATAATTTTTTGTTCAACTTATTCAATAACCATGTCGTAAGCTTCTTTAGACTTTTTTGGCAACAGATTTACAGTTGCTTTCTTTGCTTTTTCAATAATTTCCTCAGGAATTCCAAAATCTTCGTTCATTTTGACTTCTTACTTTGACACATATAAAATTTATTGTGATATTATGACATTTACGTTTGTCAACATTCACCTATTAATTCAAACCGGATTTTTTGAAACACTGATTTGTATTGAGATTGGATTGCAATAATTATTTTTGGAAATTAAACCATAATCTTTTTTAAATTTCTTAATTTAATGTTTCTGGATCGTGCACTTCACAGTAATGGATGACGTCACAGTGTCACTCTGGCCAATAATTTTAAATAGGACCTTATGGCAAGTGACATCTCGTTTCAAAGGCATTGACATTGGCTACTATTGGCTACTATTTTTCTATAAATTTATAAGTTGATAAATTGTCTTCATAAATGTGTTATTTGTTAAAATGTTATTTAATAAAAAAATGGTATATCGCGAATCCAGTAATTTCGGAAAATTTCCTTTTTACTGAAGTGTTCTGGATAGTTTACCTACCGAAAATGCATATTAGTACAATTTTAGCTAAGACAGTTTTCATTTGCAACGAGTTCAAATGCACTGTTATATAATTTTTCTTATAAATCCGACCCTTACATTATTTTTGATTCCAAATGTACAGACATGTTAGGTTATTAGCCCTGCAAAAAGAAAATAAATCGACCAAAAAACAAAAAAAATATTTTCAATTAAAAAATGTACTCCTTTATGTCGGACCACAGTGTATATAGGTAATCGTGACTGGAAGTTGCTTCTTGTAGATCATTGTAGATGGAGGATTTCTCTCATGACTGGACGATGTCGCAGCCAGTAGAAAATATAATCAACCGGTTGAAATATATTCACAACCGATGGAAAATATTCCCCACCGGGGGAAGACATCACAAACTAAAGGCTTCTACCGGCTGCACCCTGCTAGAAGTTTGTCTTTACCAGCAAAGTGCAGTTATAAAAATTTACATACAGGATTAAATACATTTTTTTACAAGAACAGATAAATGAGAACATTGGTATAAGAAAATAATGAGTGAAATAAATATTTTTACACAAATTACAGCATACAATATATTTACATAAGAAATTTAAAATAATAATTATCTAAAATCACCACTACTTTACCTGCCCCTACAACAACCAAGCTTGATCATCTAAATTTTAAACCCAGTTAAGAAAAACATGCAAATACCAAACAACATAATACAAGGCAAATTAAAACTTGTTAATGCTGAAAAAAAAGTTCTGTTGCTTCAAACTGAAAAGTCGAAATAAATATTAATTAATCTGGAGCAGAAAATCGAACAAAATTTAAAAAATTCACTAAAAACTTGATAAAAAAATAGTGTTAGGGAAAAACTTACAAAGTAGCTATTTTGCATATAACAATGTTGGTATTCACGATATTTTGACAGACCTACTGGGCAACCATTTCTGCAACAGAAAATCAAACAAAATTGAAAAATTCAACGAAAATTCGATGGAACCTGTAAAAACTAGGCAGCAATTTCTGGAACATAAAATCAAACAAAATTAAAAAAATTCAACAAAAATCAGGATCAGGAAACCGGAGCAACATAACTCACCCATTTCTTTTGGAAAAAAGGTACCAACTTGTAAAAGGCTGGATAGTAGTTTGTAAGGTATATGGAATGACTCAGCTCACCTATGGAGCAACAACATATCTACGTCTTTTGAAAGAAGAACCTGCAAAGAAAAGTAGTATAATATGCAAATAATATTTCAAATTATTACATTACTTACCTGGGTTTTCACTTTTCACTTTTCACACTGACACTTGTAAAAAAATGTTGGTTCGAAACAATAGGGGTATACATTTTACAAATATAGATGATGCATGATAGAAATTCAAAATGTACTCACTTTGTTGGGATAGACATATATTTTATGTTACCTAAAACAAAAAATAGATAATTATTGCAATGTTACCATAAAAATGATAAGTAAGTTGCAAAAACAGTTGAGGTTTTTACAGAAATCCGTTGACAAAAAATCAACGAAATTTTTTTTTAAACTACATTAAAATCGAGTACAGGATCTCATGACTCACTTCTTATATAAGAACCCTTATTTTTCATGTATAGGAATATTTATCAGCCGTCTTTTTATATTTTGGAATATTTGGGTATGAAAAAACGGTAAAAGAATACAAAAATTGATTTTAAATGAACAAAATATTTGAATTTTGATAATCAAATTAATTTTAAAATGCATATAAGCAAATTAAAACCAAATACACAATTGTACCATTCTTTTTTATATTAAAAATCAATAGTTTACTGTAAAAAATTATTTATATGGGATAAAAAAAGAAAAGAATGTTTTTATTTAATGCTAATAACTACCAATAAATAAAATAGAAACCTACCCCTCTAGAAGAATGTGTTAAGCTCTAATCCCTGGATCCCATATAGGCACACCATTCACGTACACTCCAGATTCCTTGAAACAAAAAATAAAATAAATTTCAAACACCAGATACAAATGAAATTTTCATTTAATATTCCCCCAAAGCAGCTTCAATAAGAGGTAGCAATATGATTCATCTCTTATATAAGAATAATTATTTGTCATAGGAATATTGACCGGCCGGCTTTTGAGTATTTTGTTGAAAAAAATATTGAAAGAATACAAAAATGGATTATAAATGACTAAAATAGCAACAAAGATCATCAAATTAATTTAGAAAACAAAAACTAAAGATAGTCCTTTAAAATTAAAAGTATGAAAAAAATAAAAAATTACCCCATTAGAAGAATGTATCTATTTCGAAAACCAGATACAAAAAAATATTTTCATTAAATATTCCCCAAAGCAGCCTCAATAAGAGTTAGTAATATGATTCACCTCTTATATAAGAATAATTATTTGTCACAGGAATATTCACCGGCCGGCTTTTGAGTATTTTGTTTTAAAAAAAACATTAAAAAAATAGAAAAATGGATTATAAATGACTAAAATATCAATAATGATCATCAAATTAGTTTAGAAAACAAAAACTAAAGAAATAGTCTTTTAAAATTAAAAGTATGAAAAAGATAAAAAATTACCCCATTAGAAGAATGTATCTTGCTCTAATCCACGCCTTCCATGTGGGTACACTTCACTACACTACACTTGCACTCCACTAAACTTCACTACACTTCACGATAAACGAACTCAAAAAAAAAATAAAATTAATTTCAACCACGCACTGCGAACCGACCAAAACGAAAGTTGAACCGCTACTGAATAATGGCATCTACTAAATTTACCTATTAGTTAAATGTACTTGTTAGTCATCTGTTGAATGAGAATAGTTTATCATATCTATGATTAATATACCGATACCGGCCGTCCTATAAGTTACTAAAAAGACTTTTAGTCTTGTTCATATACTTTGTAGGTATTTTAATGAAAAAGAAAAAGTAAAAAGGTACAAAAAGCGAGCAGTATAATATACATTTATAAATATAGTGAATTGTGGTGTATTAATTATTCTAAGTTTGTATGTACCACTCGGGCGACTTACAAACCGACGTCGCCATCAAAAAATATAAGTTAATAAATAAATTCCCTAAAGTTTCACATTTTTAAATAGTTTATAACTTTTTAAATGCTCTGTATAATAGATTACAACTCCATAAGGTTGTAATAAGGAAGTGGTAACATTGTAACTAATGATATATAAAGCTTAAAGTTACCTAAACTTTATCACACTAATTAATCACTTCAAAAACATTAATTTGTAATAGTTATTTGTATGCCAAAGACTGAAAATGCTACTTTTCAAGACGAGCGAAGCGAGGCAAGCAGCAGACGAGTCCAACAAAGTAGTATTACAGCCGCGGCGTACACAACATTTCTTAGACGACGCATTAGATCCAAAACTTTTCCAATTACACTGAGAAAAGAAAATAAATAATAGAGAATTATAAACATTTTATTTATTGAACAATATAATTTACTTAATGATATTTGCAATGTGAATATTAATTTATTAATTATTTGCACATCATCTTGTACTATCTTATAAACTAAATAAAATAAAACAACCACAAAATGAACCCCTCCTGTCACTTTTCACTACATGGAACACTCAAAACGCAACTTTCGGTATTTAAATGAATACAGAAAGAGCAACTTCAGATGGCGTCGTCTAAAAAAGTTATTTATTTAAAATTTTGCCTCCCAATAACTTAACATTACTTTTTTGTTGCAGATTACAAAGCAATATAATTCTTTCGTCTTGTTTGTGAAGTTGGAACGACCTACTTGAATTATAGTGATACTAATACAAGGAATAAAACATTTGTGATTTTAAAAGACTGTTAAACAACGCACAAAATTAAGTACAAATATACATTTCAGCGACATTTTTCATATTCAGTGCAATAAATAAATTTGCTCGTTTTTAAAACAAAAGTGAAATAAACATTGTCGAGTATTCGAGACCACTTCACGTCACCGCTAAGAAAGCTTTTTCTCGTAAGTTCGCGAAAGGGGGAAAACACGGTTAGGGTTGCGTCACCCGCACGAAAATCGATAATTGTGCGTAGGTAGGGGCGAGTTGAACATTTTCATACAGCCGCGTGGGGGAGTTCGGAGTAAATCGTACGCAATCGTGATAACAAGTGTCGAAACAATCACGGTATTATGTTGATTCCCACGTCTCCTAAAATGTACGCGACAACGAAAACTCAAAGTGGGGGAAATCGGGATGTTATTAAACTGTTTGTGGGACAAATACCGAGACATTTAGAGGAAGACGATTTGAGGCCTATGTTTGAGGAGTTTGGAAAAATATACGAATTTACAGTATTGAAGGATAAATACACAGGAATGCATAAAGGTTAGTAGCTTCTATAGAGTTGAAGACACATGTTATATAACCAAAAGGAGTTTAATAATAAATTATAGAATTCCCTTCGCCGTCACCACCTCAGCCTCCTGGGATACTCCTAGTATTCTGGCTACAGCCTATTCATCCAATCCGTTCCCTGTATTAGCTCATACATGTGCTTTGCTGGTTGGTTGTAGAAGTCTGGAGTACAGTTTCTGCCTCCTGTGGTCCAGCGTCTCACAGTTGCATAGTATATGCAGAGCTGTTTCGGTATCATTTTTGCATCTTCTGCATGTGAGGTCTCCTTTATACAGCCCTATTTTGTTCAGGTACTCCTTTGTGGAAAAGTGTCCTGTAAGTAGCCCCGTTATAGTGCTCATTGAGAGCAGTTCTTTCACTACTTTTTCTGATGGTTCTTTTATGAATTTCTTCTTATGTGTTTGCCTGGGCGTATGCTTCCAGTGTTTATTGTGTTGTTCTTTTACCCACCCTTTTAACCTTGACCTAGTTGAGCATCTGGGAATAGCCACAGCTGGGCTGTTTTTGCGTTTCATGGGGCTTTTAAAAGAAGCCAAGTTTTTTACCAAGAATGAAATTTTTCAATAAAAATACAAATAGAAAGTGTTCTCCTCTTGGACAACCTATCTGTGGATACATTGTATAGACTAAAATATAAAAGTTTTGAAAGTTACATTCTTTTTGATTTCGTAAATAAATTAAACTTTTGGTCACGTAGTACGAGCTGAAAGCTGAAACCTAACTAAAGATAAAATGCCGCAAAAGTCACAGAAAGCGGTCCAGTAATCCCACGATTTAACCCCAGAACTCATATAATGCCCAATGATAAAAGCAGCATTTTAGACATTCATTTACAATAGTAGGGTCGCTTAATGAGAATCAGTCATATTAAATATCGTATAAATCGTAAAGTTATATAAGTTTGTCTTCAAAGTTGTCTAAGGGTCGGTTTTACAATAGTGCTATAAGCTAAGAGTAAGCCTACTCTCGGTATAAGATGTATTCTAGCGTTGTACAAAGCAGGTGTAAGTTTAACCATGAAATAGGATACTCGGAAAGTCTAGAATAAGCTATAACGTCGCCGAACAGACAAATATGCTGGTTACTCTACGAATAACCTCAAAAAGTGACATAAACGCAGGTTGTTTACACTAGTTTAACATTTGGATTTGGAGACATGAACTTTTTTTCTTATTTGTAGTGAATATACCTATAAATTATGTCTGTCAAAAGCAAAAAACGAACGCGTTGTAGCTAGCTAGTAGATATTTCTTCTCTAATTTGCTCTTTCTAACCTAAATCTGGCCAGAAACTCATCGTCATCTAAGGTTTCGAAGTAATTGATCCTACAATAACGAATTCTTGAAAAATTGATGATTTAGAAAGAATTTGAGTAGTTATCTTTCACGTACATAGTTTTTGGTTTCCTCCAGCGGAACCATATCTTCTTCATCGGAAGATTCAAATATTGGAAGATCATATAAATCCATTTTAAAATAATAAATAGACTCTTTTACGACAGCAAAAGTTATCAATAATAAAAAATCAGCTGAAATCCAATAACAACACTTTTCGTTAAGTTTTAAGGTTAACGAAGGAAAACATCACATATGACAGGACTGACAGGAGATATCAATTTATATGAACTACTTTCACGTTACTCCAAGAATTGCTATACCGGTGTAAAAAGAGCAAAGTAAAACCAACTAGTTTTATACTTTATTCCCAGAATAACTATACTGTTATTTATACCTAGTATAAATCTCTCTTGTAAAACCGGCCCTAAGTTATTGAAAGTGTCTGTTGGAGTGGTTCGTGAGTATTCAGGCTATTTGGAGCTTGTTCCATTCATGCTCGATGAACTGAAGTCGGCAATCGATGAGGCTCTTCCAAATGCAGGATACCATGGAAGTTAAAAGGGTCTAAAAGGAGGAAAATTGGTCCAACAGCAGCAGAGCATAAACGTATAACATTGTTAATAACTTATTGTCCGCAAATCTGCTCAGTCATGTTTCTATCAAACTATAACAGTTCTGTACTTCAAACACTGATTTTTGATTTCTGGGCACTGGAGGACTATCAAAAAACCATCAATACCTCGACTAATATGTGAACAATGTGGACCCCCCTTCAACATTCCAATTCACATATTCATCAGCCCATACCAATCCAACATGTATCTAAATTTGTATCGAAAGAACGTTACTCAAAAATTAATCTTGAACATAAGTTCTGTTAACCTCATGTAATTTTCGACGTACTGCTTATGATTAATCTTATTGATAATTTACTGGACAATCTTATTTCTGTAAATTGCTCGGGAGAGAATTATCCACGAAAAGTTTTTGCGTCATCGTCAAAACTTTTAATGGACTTTTGTTAGACTTAATGTACCGTTTATATAAAGCGCTTCGACAACTTTAAACTTTAGCGATAGCCCCACATTGTGATACAATCTTCAACAGTTTTGTATCTTTTAATTCTGTCAATTTATTTGATAATAGTGAGGACAATACTTTAAATACATATTTCGATAGGAATAATTTGTACGGAAATAATCTTATGGAGTATCAAAACTTCTTGTAAAAAATGGGCAAAGCCGGAAAAATAAGAGAAAAATTTAAGACCAAGTCTCCAGATCACTAAGCTCTAAGTATTGAGTGGGGTATGGGCGAAATATCAACAAGATACCAGCTGGTATCACAATTGCCACAGAAGAAATAACCAGAGAAAGAATTTCTGAGGTGGGTTAAAGGCCACGACAGGAGTGAAATCAAAAAACTAGTGCTAATATGGCGAATAAATGGTTCATTCCATTCTTTTTTGGTTGGAAATATGCAAGATTTTTGGCCTCTTAAGAGTCCTCACTAATCCAGAATAAATGCGAAACAGTGTGCAGAGAAAATGGGGATGTTTTAATTACATGAAACATAAAGCATTTAAGATAATGGCTTTTGATGTTCGGAGCAGGGTATATTAAAATCATCACATCAGAGGTCCACCAGAGACTACAGTCACAAAGAAAACTTGTTATCCTCCACATGCAGTATATTCTCGAAATTTAAATATCACGTGAAATTCAATAAGTGTAAACTACGTTTGTTATCCAAATGTTGAAAGAAACTGAATTGGCAGGCTCCCTTTAAAACATTTATTTCGCTGTTATAGGTAGAAACCACTACAGTTTTTTAATCTAATTGATTAATTTTGTCAGTACAGGCAGCTTTTAGGTCCTCGGCACCTCAGTGTTTCCACATTTTGTTCTCTTGACACTTGTACACTGCTTATGTGAAGAAACTAGTTGTCCATATCAGGCTAAACAGACTTAAAAACCAGATCCTTTTTGGAGAAATTCTTCCTTGTGAGCGATGAATTGATGCTTCGCGAAGACAATCTGTGAAGCTGTTTCCACCTCTTTCATATACAACTCAGAAATAGGTTCATCCAATAAAATTCATGCAATGATCAACACTGTCTCCATTTTATTGATCTCGCTTGGGTGCGTCGATTCAATACGTCTGGAGCCGTATACCCGAGAGGTCACAAATTCTGTATTTATTTTGCTTGGTAACAAGTGACAAGGGAAAAGTATCTGCTCTCTCGGAATGCTTCAATACTACGTACTGCAGCTTCTTCAGGACCAATGAATATGGTTGCAGATTCTTCTTTTGCTAATGTGTTCGCTGCATCTTTGTCTACAATACCCTTGTGCTTTGGGAATTATCTATTGTGGTTTGCCAGTGTTTGTAGGCAGTCCAAGACTAGTCTGGATCTATCTTGAGGCACTTCCCTGGATATCTCTACACTATTACATGATCAAGCCTTCCATTGAAACTTTTTCTTCACTTCCCTTGTGGTTTTACAAACTTTTTCTTACTTTTTTTCTCTCTCATATCGAAGCCTTTCTATCGTTTTTGCTTTTCTCCTCTTTTATTTTAAATAAAATCAAATATGTTGATTATAATTACCCCAATATTACGATGGTGTATGTACTTTTCATTAATGTTTGACTGCAGATTCGTTAAACAATCATAATATTCAAATATGTTATGTAGAATGATAAATCGTGATACGTACAAGCGGGCGAAGGAAATTTATGAGCCTTGGCAATTTGTTAAATAGAAACATTAGTGTAAAAGTCAACCAAAATCCATTCCAACGCCAACTTCGACGTGTTTATGTAAATTAAAACCAGGAAAAATGAACAGGTGTGACAAGTAAGATATTATTCACGCTACAGTTAAGTTTACGCGATTTCACGAATGGATAGGTACGCTGCCACCTACTACCTACCATCGTAGTTGTATGGGAATATAAATATAAATCTTTTGATTCGTTTATTTTATTTAGGTTGAAAATACAAAATTCCTACCCCTTTAAATGACATTGATGTATACAAATTGGATGTTTAAATCATTGACGTTACGCGAACGCAGTACACAAAAAAAGAATTTCGTTTTATTCATTATAAATACAAAAAGAGGAGAATGCTGTAAAGGGTATTTATTTTCATTGGAAATTGTTGAAATCCTGATTGATCGACACTGGAAATTTTTGATTCAATTGCAGTGATGGCAGGATGGGGAACATGCTTTAGATTTCATTGCGGAGACAAAAAAAAAAGATCATATAAATTTAGCAGAAATATCTGAATAAATAGACATGATGACTGATTTTGAAAAACTGCTCCACGATGTTCTCACGTATATACTTTATCTACAATAAATGTTATTTCTATTTAAAAAAAAAGGTTTTTTTGAGGAAAAATTCAACTTTAAAAAACACATTTCAAATTATACGCCAAAACGCTAGAATAGTAATGGCGCCTGTCGCTTTGTCGATAGGTTATCTATGATCTGTCTCCTGAGGTAAAGTCGTCAAAGTCAAACCATAGACAGATTATATTTCTCTATGAGTCAAACTTCAAACACTTGACACATGAACCAAGCAAAGCCAACAAACAACAAAGTAGATTCAAAACAGATGTTCGGATCATAGATATTTGCGAAAGTACGACGTCACTCTCTTCTGATTGGTGTTAAATTTTGTGCTTATATTTTTATTAAAATGAATGTAATCACACATGTAATAGTAATTAAGTATCAAGAACGGTAAGGGTTGTTTACCGGTCGACTGGAGACTAGAGACTGGAGACTGGAGACTGGAGACTGGAGACTGGAGACTGGAGAC
>CAJUYG010000708.1:0-27203 GCA_910591675.1 Galerucella calmariensis | reverse complement strand
GGAGACTGGAGACTGGAGACTGGAGACTGGAGACTGGAGACTGGAGAGTATTACCCTTAACGTTTGAAATGCTTATACCATTTTTTGCGCGATCGTATTGACATATTCGAATTTCATATAAAATAATTTAAATTTCTTCGAAATGAACGGAATGTCAAAAGTGACATTTGTACTTCTCGATCAGTTTAAAATATAATTTGCATTTTGGTGAAATTGTTTTCATGCTATTTATTACTTTTTATATTGTTCTGTTCGACACTGTTCATTGAAAAAATATCAATCTTCTTATTTTTTTTTGTTCCTTCTGTGTAATGAATGAAGTAATATATTATTTAGGACCACTTAAATGTATGTAGGGCTAAGACGTCGGTAAGTAATTTACTTTACTTACCGACGTCTGAACGGTAAGTAAATCACTTACCAACGTGTTAGACTTAGAAACCAGTAAACATAACCTACCGACCTGACCACCGATGCTGTAAATAAACAAAAAAGGTCGATCGCGCAAAAAACAAAATAAGTGATTCCTTTAGAATCTCTGTGTCTTATATAATTATATCGAATCAATATTTTAGTGATTCTTAGTGACTGTCATCATGCCTATTTTAATTTAATTCATATTTATTTTATATTGGGTGCATTTTCAACAAGCAGGTATAACATGTAGAAGTGAAATTGTGATTTAAATGTAGAGATTAGGTAACAACTTATTGGGTTATAAAAAGTGTTTTGAATAAACTTACAAATCCCACATTTTGATACAAAGCAAGACTAATAAATTTGTATAATGCGTTCAAGCCAAAATTGGAATTTAGTCAAAAACTATGTTGACCTTTAGAGATCTTATAAACGATGACTGACCCAGAGAAATAGGATCAGAAATACTGTAATTGATAGAGAAAGAAGGAATTGTCCGAATGTACCCAGCTGGAAAAATGTTCCAAAATAAACCACAAATCTGGTTAAAAACTGATTTAAATTGAAAAAAAAAATAGTGAAATAAGTTTTAACCAAAATGCTATAGTCGACTATCAGTGTTCAGATACTATTTTATGTTGTCGAAAGGTGCAGAATTGGCCATTAATAGTTGGGTCTGTATTTGTCCAAATTGGTGTGACATTTAACGAGGACCTGAAAGATCTATTGTGCCTCTTTACTTTTATGGAAGCCTCAGAGACTAGTAGCTCCTTCAGACCTATTCCAGGATATTCTCAGGCTATTGTCCCTCTTCTATCCAGTAGTCTCCTAGATGTTATGCCTCAGGATTCCGAATTGCTGTGTACTCCACAAGTCTTAAGCTTTTTGACGTGCCTTCGTTGTCAGTGTGTGCTTCCAATGTTACATTGGAGCTAATACCGCAAAGGTCATCTTTAAAGATACTTGTGGCTTTTTGCAAGCTTTGGGAGTGTTTGGTTACTAAGTCTATTAGTCCATTGCATTTGAGCCGTCTTTGTACAATTCCATTGGCAATGGTACTGGGATCCTTTTCTTTCTTGGATGAATTACGTTTGGAATTTCTTACGAAAGTTATATTTTCTACGACCGTGCGTTTTAGCCCATTTTTCCGCACGCATTTCAGTTTTGAAAGTGTCACTTTCACGCACTAGTGCGGAAAGTAAAATTATGCAAATTTTGACCTTATTAGTTTTTTAAATCGTAAGTTATAACAAATAGAATTATTTCATCTACAAATGACTTAAAACCGTTGCCGTCACCTTGATGTTTATGCGACCTGCAACCGATGCCATCCTCATCGACGTCATCTACTTACCAGTTAATACCAAATAACTCCACTTGACTGGCAATTTCAAGCAACTTACAGAAAGCAATAAATTGTGTTTTTAATATTAATATTTATAATAATTAGTAGTTTTTAGTTGAAGCTTTGTATGTGTATGTTGGAATGAAATAATTTTTGAAAAATGGGTTGATAGATTTCTTGCACGTACGGTCGTAGAAAAAATAATGTTCCTAACTTATGCGTAAAGTGTCTTTCCTACCCTTGACCGCTTGAAACTGCAGTCGCGTGCGGGAAAGTATCACTTTCCGCACAAGTTAGGGAAATAACTATTTTTTCATCATACCATCCTGCGGCATGTTGCGGGATCACCCATTTCTGTTTTCTAATAATGGAAGAGGCCTTTCTACATTAGTGCAATTACTAATACAAAAGCCTAAAATTTAAGGTCCTTCCTCAACTACGAGAGTTTCTTTTAACACATAGTAGAACTAGTTTTTTTTAATAATTAAAATACACATGGGATGGGTTTTGAAGGAAACTAGATTTATTGGGATTTAAAATTCACAATTTATTATAAACACTAAAAACAATTTCAACGAATCTAAAGTCATTATATATAGCATGAAGCCACACCATTAAATAATATAAAACAAAATCCTCTATTCAAAATTTTGTATTGACTTGCCGTTATGTGGGGATTTTTAAATATATGCATTTAATCCACGGTCTGCTGCACGCTAAATGTGCTTGTGCCTCAATTTTAGATAATTATAAAATACCAGCATTGTTTTGTTTTTAAAATCGATTCGGTGTTTCGCTATTGTCTGTTTGTAAAAAAAAACGCTCTAAAAAACTAATAATTTATGTTGACTCATTTGTTTTACTGTTAAATATGAATAATGGCAAGTTTTTAAAAACATCGACTCGAGTTAATGGTTTTGATTTTTTGTACATTTTATAGATTGGATTTAATTATATTTGCAGTTGGAATTTTTGCTTAAAATCGTGACTGTTGGGTGGCCTATATAATAGTTATTTGAAATTGATTTTTATTACTAGTGCTTAAGAGATATATCTGTATTTGGAATTTCATGAATGCGCTCACATTTTTATGATTTTCTACTGCCTATTTTATGCAGCCTCAGTAATATAAATGAGTACTTGATATTATACAGTGCGACCCATTTTGTTTAGAAGCACCCCTGTAAAATCCGCATTTCTCAACCGATTTTGATCTAATTATTTGTTAGATTCAGTATTAAAGACAGTATTTTGGTACAAGTTTTCATAGCTTAATTACTATTTTCAAAGCCCTCTATGTTAATTTTTCTTTGCCAAAAAAGATAAAAGTGCATTAGGCATTTTTTTCCCTCAAATATTACTATACCACTGGATTCAGAATCATCACAAATGTAAACTACCAAAATTTTATAAGAAAATTTTTATTAACGACAAAGTTATTACAACATGAATTTGGAAAAAGTGGTATTTTGATTAATTTATCACGTAGAAAGTAGACAAATATTTGATATGGCAACATGGTAAACAAAAACTAGGACTCAAACATATTATACAGTGAAAATTCGAAGCCGATAACTCGTTCTGGAGTTATCTGTAAGTAATGTAAAATACGGTCATTGAAATTCCTTGCCTGCAATTTTTTTTAAATACCTTTGGTCACTGCTCCAGTCTCAATAAATACTTTTTTTAATTTTGTGCACTACAAAGCAGCAAATACGGCGATCTGGATGTCTCCGATTACCTATTTCTATTACTTCTCGTTCACTTCTGTCATTGTAACCACAAAAAGTTCAATTTCAACATAGTCTTGAATAGTTAAATAGTTGAATATTTGGAACATTCAGTACTCTCTATTTCATGAAAATGTTACTGAGGCCCGGTTTATCAATACCCAATATTATCCATCAATTAAGTATCCGTCGGATAAAAGTAACTAGCAGATAAAGTTCCAGTTTGTTTGGAAGCGGTTTATCAACTCGTTTTTATTCTCTAGTTTGTTAACTAACAGATAAAGAAAGTTGGCAATGCTGACGAATGAATGTAAGCAATCTCATTGGTTGTAATAAGAATAAGGTCATGTCACATTAATTGATATTTTTGTTAGGTTATTGGTAAATGTTTATCCAAAGGTTTATGAGTTTTTATTTTTCTTCCTTGAATATTTTTTGGTTGTTGATGAATATGAATTTTCTGAATGATTATATTCTGGATAGCGACAAGGACGTGGATATTGTGCAAGTTCTTGAGTACGAAAGAAGACCTTATACAGTTAGGGAAGGAGTGGAGAACTTCGACAAGTGGGATGACCAGGATTTTCATGCAAGATTAAGGATGACAAAAGAGACTGTTCTATCAATATTAGAACTGATTGAGGAACTACTTGAATGTCAAACTGCTGCTTACCCCTGCATCCAAGCCTCCTCTTGTGATTTCGAGGAGGTTTTTTATTTTCTATTACATTTTTTATGTTTATTTGAAATTTTTAGAAGCAAATTTCTCTCCTCCGTTGTGAAATTGCATCCTCTCTTCTTAGTAGTACTAGTACTTTCCATTTTTTACTTTGCTCATAATCCAAGTAAATTTGACACAACGAAATCAAAACATAACAACTCTACCGAATAAAGTGAGGTTATGTAATAGACCTTAACCTCCAGATATCGATCTATCCGCCAGTTGAAACTGAAAGATAAATATTTGACATTTTATCTGCCGGATAAAGTTATCCTGTTGTTGATAAACCGACCTTTCCAAAATAACTGGTAGTTAAGCATTAACTGACGGATGAATTGCTATTGATAAACCGGGCCTGACTGACATAAATAAAATTTCAAAATAAAAGCCTACTTGCGACTCGTTGATTTCATTTTGTTAATAAATGAAATTATTAAGCACAATTTTACATTACTTTCATAAGCTATAACTACAGAACGAGTTAAGTTATCGGCTTCGAATTTTTACTGTGCGATATGTTTGAGTCCTTGTTTTTGTTTACCATGTTGCCACTTCAAAAATTTGTCTACATTCTACGTGAAACATTACTGAAAATACCACTTTTTCCAAATTCATGTTGTAATAACTTTGTCGTTAATAAAAATTTTTTCATAAAATTCTGGTAGTTTACATTTGTGATGATTCTGAATCCAGTGGTGTATACTCATATTTGAGAAAAAACTTGCCTTATGTACTTTTGTCTTTTTTGGCAAAGAAAAATTAACATAGAGGGCCTTGAAAATAGTAATTAAGCTATGAAAATTTGTGCCAAAATAAATTAAAACAAAATCGGTTGAAAAATGCGGATTTCACTGGGGTGCTTCCAAACAAAATGGATCACACTGTATAAAGGCAATCGTCCCTCCACATTGAGTGGATAGAGACCTCCTTGGTTTGTGATAAATTTTCTGGTATTTTTACAGCTACATTTTTCCTTTTATACTCACCTTCATGGGACAAACATTCAGTGTTTACGAACAAAAACGTAACAAAACAGTAATGCCAACTGTAATAATAATAATACTATAGAATTTCCGAGATCCACTTGATTTATGAAGTATAGGAATTACGAGTTGGCAGTGTTGCCGAAATGACTCTGAAATCAAAATTATATTAATAATTCGACTGTGCGAGAAGCTGACCTTTAGGTGTATATAAACCGTCAACACAAATTTCTGGCGTCAAGATTAAATTCGAGCAAACAAGGATGTAGTTTCCAGCTTTTTGAATGTTTGTATGGTATCAACTGGTATCCAGCTCTGTGTGGGAATATAATATAGCCAAAAAAAGTATAAGAAAACTGTAAATAGTATATTTGTATGACTTGGATGGTTTTTAAAAAATATTTAACCAATACCATGTTAATAGCATTCACTAAGGAAAGAAAACTCAACATCTTTACCGTTAAACATGATGCAAGCGGGGGTATATAGAGACAAAAGAGTTAGACTCTAGATAGTAGTTTCTGTGAAACATACACCTGAAGGAGATTATATACAAATCAAAAATTGATCTAATAGTGTGCAGGAGCCCGTCAGGATTGAATTGGGCTTGTGAACTAAAGATCCTGAACTGGATATACACCGCCATAGTGAAACCAATAATCACTTATCGAGCCATTGCGTGTATTAGAGGCAACCTAGAGCAATGGACACATGCTCAACGGCGGCCATTGATTGACAACTTCACACCACTATATTTGGTGCTTAAAGGTGTAACAGAAAGAACATGATATAGGTAGACTAAGTAGAGGGAATCATAGAAACAGCTTCTCGTTTTTCAGAAATCAGAGATCTAGGGACATACTAAGCTGAAAAAGTATAACTTTCCAAAGAAATTATAAACATTACCACATAACAAAATTCAGTATCTAGAAGGAGTGGGATCCCAACACTATTACTAGAGTTGAAAGGAATACCGTTCAATGGTATCCAGACGGCTCAGAATCAATAGAAGTAGCTGGTATAAGTGAGTACGAGCCAGGAACAAAACATAGTTGATGAAATATATAGAAGGCAAAGAATTATCATTATGTCGGATAGTCAAGAGGCTATTGGGCACTTAGTTTTTGCGTAATCAGTTCTAAATTGATAAATATGGGAGTAGTGATAACATTATTAAAATTTCAATGTACAGACTATATTCATTAACTCATAACGAATTTAAAATAAAGCTGTTGAATTAACTGAAATTTGTGTATCAGTAATGGAATAGTTTCCCTGACCTAAAGAAACATCCCTCTATATAGTCATCATCGCATGTTCAGGTGTGTGAGAGATTGTGGGTGCGAGCATTCCCCCGAATATAGCGCCTGCGTTTCTCTTCGGAGCGTGCGCACATTGTCGTGTCTCCCTCGTGGCATTAACTCTCTGCCAACCCTCGACAGTCGCCGCCGTTCACGACCTCACGTCCAAACGTTTGGTATGAACCGCCACCGGCAAACTATACCTTTTTGATCGCGAGCCGTGCCGCTTTCGGACACTAGGACAATATATTTACGTAGATGCCACGATCTCTATATCACTTGAACATCAGCTAAAATCGCGCGAGTGACTTAACCTCAAAAAACTTTCTAGCTACCCAGTGATATCGCATCTTGGTTATGAAAAACTTTTTTGTGTGCCTAGTTATTCTGGATACATTTATTCCCTGATCTATATCACTTGTCAGGTTCGAAATAGGCTGCTGGGATCGATGGTCGAACGTCACTAGTCTAGCCGATAAGTTTATTGTATGCCGGCTACGTAATATTTATTAAAAATTATTTAGTTACTCACCCTTTGACAACAGGTAAGTGGTTTGAATGAAATTGGCCGATGGCCAGGGTTCGCTGAAGTGGAAATATTTCTCAGAATATAAGCGCAGAAATGTTATGCTCGGTTTTGGCCGGCTTGCTGATACGTTTATAATATCTGGCATATGATTTGTTGGAAAAGGATGGGGATGTAACAGCTGGTGTTTAAAAACAGCTTAAAATGAGATAAAGAGGTGATTGAACAACAAGAAATTAGCCTTATCTTACTTTAACTATAAAAAAATAAGAGGAAAAGCAAGTAAACATTATTTTATTGGATTACTCCTTTCCATAAAAACCTAGTTTTGACTGGAGTTCAAATAAACATATATCACACAGTAAAAAAATTTTTGCCGGCAACATTTTCGAAAAGTATGGAAGTTTGTTGCTTGACAATATCACGAATGACATTTTTGACACAATCACACACCGTGAGATGACCAAAAATATCATTAGCAAAATTGCCGGAAAACAACAAACTCAAATAAAACCTTCCAAAGAGAATGAGTAAATATTTTTTTCTGTAGGCGATCATTTCCAATAATTCTTATGTTGTGACTGCTTTCGATCTTTCATAATCATCATAATCATAATTTTTACTAATTCTTCGCCTGTAGTAGAGTTTTCAAGGTTATAATGCTTATCAATAAAAACTGCGTGAGCTGTCTCCAATAGGAAGCTATTTAGACACACGTATTTGGAGATATATATTCTTTGACACTGCTTTTTAATTTCTGCAATGGATTGTGTTCCAAATCTGTTTTTTCTTCAGAAATACTCATTTTTTAACTGAACTAAGCTTTTTTTGTGGATGTTGGTAGCTTTATTTAAGATTTCACAGTGGTGTGGTGCATTGTCCATTGTTACAAGTGATGGTTCCTCTAAATTAGGCAGTACATGTGTCTTGACCCATTTAGTGAATAATATACTATTCATTTCTCTATCATAATACAGAGTTGAAAATTTTAAGCAGAATACCAAACTTGTTCCTAGACCAAAGCTTGCATATACAATAATAAATCTTTTTTCTCCACGACTAAATAATAACGCACAAATTATTTTTATATATTCAGCTGCATAATGATATAAATTCTTCACACCAGTGAATAATAAAAAGAATTCACTCTCGTTAGCCAATCACATTCTATTATTATCAGAATTCACGCTAAAATGAATTAAAATGATTATTTTTTTCACTTGTCAAAATCTGACATTTTGGTGGTTTTAACCAATAGCAATACATTATTCTAGCCAATCATTCGGTATTATACTGATAATTCTGCTTCTTCATCGATAATACCTTGTTTACATTGAAACGTCAAAATTTTACTTTGAATTTGTCATTATTGACAACTAAAAGTGCTTCGAAACTCATTAAAAAATGAACACAAACCGATTCAGTGCCATCACCCAAGAGAATTTTGAACATTTAATACAAAATTCCACCCCACAATTGATGAAAAAAATAATCTTCCCAAATACAACTCGCTCTTCAAATTTTACCACATAATTTTTTATTTTCATCACTCAAATTTGTTTATTTGAGGCAAAAACATTCAAACAAACCGAATTTAGATAAAATCCCTCGTCCTAATGGACTCGTGATTTTATCAATCGGTTTGTTTTCATATTTTTGCCAAATAAATAAGTTTTCGTGGAAAAGAAAAAATTATCGATAAAATTTGAAGCACTCGTGGTATTACCTTTGAATAAATCAAATCGTCTCTTTAAAACGTCAAATACCTAAGAACGAAAATCGCTTCTGACAGCGCGTCGATTGAAACGTTAAAATAATTATAAAATCATAATTTTACATATATTATAAGAGAAAAAAATGGACAACAGTAGCGATAGTGAATATGTACCCCTCCCGGAATTAATTTCATTTATAAATGTAAGGGTTCCGTATGAGTTACGTATATATATTTACTCTTTACATTTTTATAAATATGCTCTATATCCTAGTGGTGGTTGACTATGGCGCGGACGATCGATGTTCGATCCTCACTGGAAGTTTTTTCTTTTTAGTCGTGGAGAAAGTATAGTCTTTTACTTGTGTAGAATGGCTATTATTCACTTGGATGATTCCAAAACTCACTCGCTGCGCTCCCTCGTCTTGGAAACTTCATCCGCGTGAATAATAGCCATCATTCTGCACTCGTTGAAGAATATACTATTCTACAACTGCTATGAAAAGTGACGTATTTCTCATAGATTACCCAATTTCAAAACCAAATATTGCTCATACTGTGAAAAATATTATTTCTCACAGTACTTTGCCCACGTCACATACATTTATATGGAGAATCAAATAAAATTGACAAAAACTTAGTATGCTATTGTCATTTTTAAATACCTACTAAGTTGTCTCAAAACTTTTAGATTATATGAGAAGTATTTAAATTCGAAAATGTGGTTCCAAATAACAGAGAATTTAATGAACAGAAATGACGTTCCGGGTTTGACCATACAAAATTGTACAAAATTCACCATCAACTATAATTTTGAGTAAAATTATTCGACAGTTTAGATATGGGATACTTTAGTGTTATTTTTGTTTTACTAACCATAGTTACTTTACTTGTATTCTTTAAATTTGTGCAGTTGTAGAAAAAGTATAATGTGCAACATGTGATGAAAGTACTTTTCTCACTCGTGTGTTTGCGTCACGCGCCCTTCGGGATCGTGCCACAAACTTCCACACTCGTGAGAAAAGTTGAACGTTCCCCTCTTGTTGCACAATATACTATTTCCAAAACTTCATTCAGGTTTACGTGCACTTTTGACAAAAAAAAAACTATTTTTCCCCTCTTTCTGATAGCAAAAGTTATTTTTCTCGATATTTTAATGCTTCTGCTATTTGCTTTCGGCAGGAGAATTTCTAAATACCTTGTATGTATGAAATTCCTAATTTCTGTATAAAGAATTATTCCGAAATAAATTTCTGTGTCACTTTCATATCTACTGTGGAAAATATCTATTATTTTGGATGGTTGTAACTTCACTTAATCGTCTCAATTCCTCATAGATACTTGTATTATTCATTATAATTTATGTCATGATAGAAGATAAACAACGCTTCTCTACTGATTGCTAGTTTGCACGCTCTCGTCTGAATATTCGGAAAAACCATCAACCTAATTGAACCTCCTTTAATGTAAGTGATCTTATGTAATTCAGTAGGGTCGAATTGAAGTGAGGGAATCCCAAATATAACGTTCTTTCTTGATTTTAGGAATCCAGGTCAACCATAAGCCGAGTCTTCTCTCTCACCGGAACAAACAAATTGTACATAAAATATGTTTATCAATTACTTAATATCGATTTATTGGGGAACTGGATGTCTTTTTTTTGTAACACTTATACAATTTCTGCAATGGAAACTATCTGAAAAATCTCTTCTAACAATTGTTTTATTCCTTCGGAAAATTGGTCCTCATTTCTATACTAACTCAAGTATCTACAGGGTAATAAGATTATCAGAACCTTTGCGACAGCGATAATGAGTGGAGAAACTGGCTGATTTCATTCATATTATCATATAAAAGTTGTCGCTACTTTCGGTATAACTATGAGTGACATGTATGTATGCTCGCCATAGCTTGTTCTCCATCTATGCTAATTTTTAGAAAAATCGTGAATAGACTCCAGTATACAGATAGCGTAAGCTCGTCGAGAGCCTGTATATATATTGGAAAAAGTTTGTATTAACTTTTTGTATGCCTGTGGTTCAAAATACTTTTCTTTGTGCGTATCTCAACGTTTTTCCTCCATTTCCTTTGGTATTTCTCAAGTTTCGACCAACAAGAAAAAGAACATACTGGACAAAACTCTTTCACGTCGGCCTTTTAATGTCAATCACGTTTACTTAGAGCCTAGTGAGAGAAGAGGTCGAGGTCCAACTAAGTTTTCTAGTCTTGTTTAAATTTTAACCATTTCACCAAGAAAAAGCGAGTTTATTTCGAAAAGTTGAGGCTTCTGAATAATGAGACATGTGCATCTGACGAGATGGAAACTAAAACAAGTAAAAGCAAGTAAATGCAGTTATCTACGACTACCTTCAAAATTAGTCATTTACGAACCAAAAAAGTGTGAGAAATCATACATTATATAGACGTTGAAAAGCGTGCGTGAATGAGCAACGCTTTTTATATGGGACTTTCATTATAACACCCAAAAACGTGCGTAAATGACCAATGCTTTTCAAAAGGGGTTTTCATTTTAACACTCTTTCTAGCTACGTAATAATCTAGTTGCCTTGAATTTTGTCGTTTGTTGTATAAAATTTTGTGCTGTCAGTAAATTTGACAGAAGTGTCAGACATAGTGAATAATATTTTCTATTATATTTAAAATTTCAATTACACTTATTTTAAATGGAAGAACCTCCAGAGGAATGCATTTCTCCGGATTGCACATCACCTGAAATTAGAATTCGTTAAGCATATATTTTGAAATCGTTGGATAAAGCTACTGTGTTAGCGAAACGCGTCACTTTATGTTTAAATACAATGTAGATTTAACAAAATAAAATTGTTTGATTTCATAACTTACTATGGATCTACATCAAGTAAAAGCCTCATCTATTCAAGCATATATTTGTTCATAGAAAATTTATTTTTATGTTTTTCAACCCCTTCAGAGCACATTTTTTTATTTTTCCTCCATGTGATCGTAGATAAAATTGTATGAAGTACTTTTGCGCACTCGTCGCGAAAAAGGCACTCGCTACGTTCGTGCCTTTCATTTTCGCAACTCGTGCGCAAAAGTATAACTTCACGCAATTGTATCATAAATAACTTTATATGCAGTAATCGAATGATCTCATATGGGAACATGATTTTAGTGAGTCTAGTTTACTGTTGTTCTTACACTGATGACTGATATTTATAATGGGCAATAATGCTAATCCATATTTAATTTGAGTTTTTCGGAATAATAGGAAAATCATAGTAGATAAAGACACATACATAATATTAAACAGTTCTCAATCCAAATTACAAAACGAATGAAAATAATATCGAAATTGAAGCATATTCTCAAAAATTGGTGAGAGCAGTAGCCTAATAGGTTGTGGAAAGTGAGTGGATATCTAATAATATTTCGGATAATTTGTTCAATTCAAGGAAAGCAAATTTCCCAAAATAGTAGGACTGTTTTCATAACCAAAATCGCAAGATAAGCGATTGAGGTGAAGCTTTGAAGGATGCAAATGCAAATGCTTAGTGAATTAGTTGTTCCATTATGGTTTTTAACTACATCTGTATCAAATAATAATTCTGGATGTCACTAGGTTATTGGTAATTGGGTCTATTACTGTAAGACTGAATCTTATATGAGGTAAATTCTATTTACCTTAAGATTTATTTATTGTAGACTGATTTTACAAAATGAAAATGAAAGCTTTTCCTATTAAATCCAGTATCGGTAAATAACCCTAAGCTTCCAGTGGGCAGAAATTTAAATATTATATAAAACAGAACTTTTCAATTATAGATAGACCTTGCTCTGGTCACGTAACGTTTCAGTTTCCACTATAAAATTAAAGACAATTTTATGTAATTTGAGGTCATCATAACAATCTGGTTTATATTCACTGAATATGTTACGTATTTCAGTATTCAATGTTCATGCAAACCTTGAAAGCTATCGTGATATTCTTAATTATGCAATGTCTAATATTGTAGAATGTGGTCTGGACAAGAAAAGGCATCACGTGATTTCATGATGAGCTCGGCGTTATTTTTAATGATACCATCTATTGGATTACTTGAAGCTGTAATAACTCACAAGACCGATTTAATTGGCTCACGCAAAAAAACTTGAGTCTATGATAAGTTTCTTTACTCTACTGAAAGTTTTTTATTATTTTAGAAACATAATAATGGATTAATTCTGATAAAAATCACCTAAATACAAAACATTAGTAATGTTTTGTAAAGGTCGATGAATAAATATTATATGCATCTCGGTGAAGAACTGTGCAGGCTCGAATATAATGGACAGTTTTTTGTCCTTGGTACTATTTCACTGTCGTTGTCATCAGTTACTTCCAGCACTATGGAGTTTCAGATTTTCGATCTGCTTTGGTAGTCAAACCAATACAGAATTTGGGACGATTTTGGGACAGAGTGAATCAATAGTCTCAATACAACTTAATTTGACCCGTTTTGGAATGGGTCCAATATCAGATAAACCTTTTTTTCCATACAATTACTTAAATTCCATTCTCTGAAATGCAATGCTGTTATTGTTTTATAAATAATACTTTTTAAAGAGTTTATATGTAATATATTTATTTTTTTATTTTCTAAAGTTTTTATAAACTCATGTACGTTCCTTGCATGCTAGACAGTCGTAAATCTTTTTGATATTTCACAGTAGTGCAAACTATATTTAATCTAATATATAAACCATTTCATTCAATAACAAAGCAAAGTGCTTTTTACCTGTAGGTACAAAGTAATCGAACCAGAAATGGCGAAGATATTGAAAAAAAACATTGCGTCGGTCACAGTTTTGGAAGCAAGAATTTTGTATGGGAGGCGAAATATTAACTTCAATATCTACTGTAATCCAAGCACAAATCATTTTTGGTAATATATGCGATGTATGCATTCCCCGTGAATTTCCTGTCAAATATGACTTCTGAATGGTTGAAACAGAACTGGCTGGTGTCTCAATTGCCACAAAAGAACTAACCAGAAAAGGAATTTCTGGCAAAAACATAACAATCTGCATTGATAGTAGACAAGCCCTATTAGCCTTGAACAGACAACGTGTTATATCGAGGCACCAAGATTTAGCTGACGCCTCGGCAGATGGCAATTATAATCCTGAGGTTGGTTAAAGAGCACAACAAGAGTATAGGTAATCGCATTGCCGATTCTTTAGCCAGGGAAGCGGCTGGACTGAAAATTTTAGGGCCCAGTGACACCTACGGCCTAACGACTTCGACATATGCGTAACTAGCCAAACGTTACACCCATGCTCAATCCCTTAAGAGATGGGATGGAATCAAAGGATTGCAGTCTTGCTAGGATCACTCGGGGCGACCCTGGGAAGCTGGCACCGAAGAAATATTTGGCGATGACCAGGAAAAACATACGTTTAACAGTACGATTTCTGACTGGCCACTGTCAACTAAGGAAACACCTCCATACTATGGGACTAGTGGACACACCTCTATGCAGGATGTGTGAACAGGAAGATGAAACTGTCAGGCATGTCTTATGCGAGTGTACGGTGTTATCGTCGATCACAGAGTGTGTGTTCGGTGAGTTTTTGGCCTACACCTGCCGATATAAAGGAGATGTCTCCTAGTGACCTGTCTACCTTCCTGGGAAGGACAGGATGGACGATGACCTAGGAGGACGAATTCTCGAGAGGATGTACAATGGGTCACATGTGGCCTAAGTGATGTGAGCCTACACTCACCCTCCCTACTTTATAGATACAGATACATATGATTTCTGGAATAGAGAGAATTATTCCTCTCGTTATGTACATAATTTTTCAATTTTCACCCTGAAAGCTGAATTGATGATTCCAGTAACATCAAGAGCGAACGCTTAATACGATTTTTAGATTAGAAAATCAATAAGCATCAGTGAAATGAATTAAAGATGACCTACGTTAATGGGTAACTATCATTTCGGATTTCGGATCAAGCGGTTTTAGCTTAAATCTAAAATCAATACTGTTTCAATTGAACTCACAGTCACTGTGTAGATTTCGCAAGATTCGATTGAAATTATTATTTTCGTTCCAGAGAATTTTTTACGTTCAATTGGCGAATATATTAAAATAACATCACATGAATAATCGTCATATGAAATCATCATACAAACATATTCACTTTGCATGTTTTGTATTTAATCAATTTCAATTTCAATTTCAATTTCAATGTTTAATAATTGATAATCTATTTCATTATTATACAAGAGAGGTATTCCTTCTCTTTTAAACACAAAAATTTGACAGCTAATTAATCTATAGTTATTCACGTAACAAGTCCCGAAAGTGATATTTTATGGGATGAGTAGGCAGTTTCCAGGAAGCCTGCGAGTCCCGTGAACTCACTTTCGGGTAGCGTTACGTACACTGTTTTTTCTGCAGCCATTAGTATATTAAATATTAAAAAATAATAGGGATAGATGCTATAAATATTGCTAATGTACATTAATTGTACAATCATAACAGTTAGCAGCTTGACTGATTTCAGTGAAAATTGGAAATACAGTTGAACTATCAACAAATTTATTTTGGCAAGCGATGTCATAATAAAAATTCCGTAAATGTCATTGCTAAGGCCGCCTACATAGATATTGAAAATCATTCCGAAAGTAAAAAAATCGTCTCGAAAGTAAAACAAAACGTTTCGAAAATAGCTACTTTCGGTACGATTTGTGTAAAGTTTCATTTT
Organism: Galerucella calmariensis; assembly: GCA_910591675.1. NCBI lineage: Eukaryota > Metazoa > Arthropoda > Insecta > Coleoptera > Chrysomelidae > Galerucella > Galerucella calmariensis. The sequence continues at coordinate 11,733 of CAJUYG010000708.1, read as the reverse complement.
CGATTTAATAAATCATACCGAAAGTTTATATATAATTATAATTTTAAGGTTAATATTGGAAAATCAACCTATCATCCGGCAATGGGATTGTTTCAATCAAATATCATTGGATATTCAGCCACATTTCCTTGACTTTAGCAATGAGGGAGAAAATGAAAAAAAAGCTTTCATTGTTTTCAAAGACAGTTTGCCGTCTACAATCTCTTTTCGATCAGCCAAACCGCCCAATCTAAAAAAAAACCACATAGATTTCGGTTTCTCCGTTCAGTGAAATTTAATTATATTTCTCTGGCTTCAAGTCAGAGACAGATCAGGGTCGTTTCTTAAGGTGTTTTAATAGCTGGGCAATCGAATGAACGAGTATGGCTGCTTCCAGGTCTAGAAATTGAAACAAGTTGAAATTTCTAGATTATTTCACGATTGTTTCATATCGAATAAACGGAAATAATGGAATTCAGTCAATTTAGTGAATCATGTCAATCTTCACTGACCCCCCAATTGTCCAGAACATACACAAAATCTATCAAGTTGCTCAAGATATAACAGTCTCTTCCATCTGGCTTCCATCTCAAATTTAAATTGATGGTTACGAAACTGCGGACCTTCACGCGAAAGAAGCTACCACTAACAAGAACCCAACACATATTGTCCAACTCGCAACCGACCTTAAGATCCACTTCAAAAACGTTACACAAGATTCTTGGCTACACCTGTGGCGCAATAGCACCTCAGCACTTCATGATATCCATCCATCCACTCCTCCTCTTTCCCTTAACTTCTTAACCCGGAGAGAGGCTACTATAGTCAAAAGAGTCCGAATCAGCCATACCAAACTCACAAACGGATATCTGATGTCTCCAGGAAATAGTCCCGTTTGCCATAGCTGTAATGATATTGTGACCGTTAAGCACATACTGACGGACTGCAAACAATTTTCTGCTACATATAAACAATTTGATCTAGGGCAAATGCCTCACTGCGCTACCGAAATCGAGAAAGGCTTACACTTCCCGAAAGCTACGAATCTATACCGTAAAATCTAATTTAAAACGTGTAATAATTATATATATAAATATTTGTATCCATTTTTTATGCGCTGTCGAGGCACGTTAGGCTAAAATAAAGAAATCAAATGGAACGACTTTAGAAATACTTGTAAGGATTCCTTTCCCACTTCTGTCACTCGCTCACCGTATGAAGAAGGAAAGGGCCAGCTGGAGCCTTTTCTGGGCTTCAGAGAACTTAACTTGGACGAATCTGCCAATGAGCTCACTATCTAGAATTTGGACCCGAGCATTGAATGCTTCAAGTGGTGTGTTGTGACTCTGCAGGTTAACCTACTGGTCACAGGACCAGTTAAGTCTTTTTCCTGACCACTAGCCCAGTAAGACTAATATCGAGCTACGAGGTGTGCTGAGGTTCATTTTCCCTGAATTTTCCCTGCAACATATGAACACAAAGACTCTAAACCCTGGGAACTACGTTTGTTCATCCTGGATATGTGAATACACAAATTTTCAACTTCCCAGTGAAGATTGAACTTGAAAGGGAAGAGTTATATTTCTCTCCACATACCTGTGGACATGATAGAAGTGTTGCTTAGTTGCAGTAGGAGGAAGCGACAGTTATTCATAGCAATAATGAATCTTGTAGATTTTTACTTATTATCGCACTGATTTCCTGCACTATTTTGCCTGTAAACTATTTGTATATTGTTTTATTTCAACTTATTATATTTAAACTCAATTGAATCAATTTTTGAGCTTCATGTGTCATTGTTCAGAGACGCCTCTGGTATCTCAACATTCTCTTTAGAGGATGAACATAATTACAGACTTTCAATAAAAGACGTTCGTTCAATAATAGAAGTTGAACTTTATATAGTTTCTCTAGAGTTACATCTCAGAAAAGTACCGAGAACGGCTGTTACTTTATCTCCGGGGATTTGAATTATAAACTCCATTCATTGCTCCTTGGACTGGGTTTTCTTAAGGTGCTGTGACAATATTCAGATTTAATTTCCATTTCTATTTTTTTTGTGGTTTTTTAAATCTTTTCATTCATAAATTTAATTATTCTAAAGAAGGTGCACTTTAGTTTTCTAGAAACCTATGATAGTACAGTAACTGAACACCTGAAAATATCGAAAGCTCCTGAAAAGTCGCTGAAGATTGCACTTTGGGCCAAATTTTTGAATGATCTCAGAAATTTTTTTAAATATCTTTCTTGCGTTTCGATAAAAAATTGATTTGTTTATTTATTTATTTAAAAAAAAATCTGGTTTTTACCGGTGTGATCAATTTCCCTGATTTCTGGAAAATGATTGGATTTTATAAAAAATAAAAAAGTACATTCGAAAACTAGACACTCTAAGCTTTGAAATGATGTGCATTGAAAAGCAATATATAGAATGAAAAATTTTTAAATCGCGCTTGTTCCACAGATTGTACAGAACTCCGAAAACGACTGAAAAATGTAACTAAACAAATCAATTTTTCATCAAAACGCAAGAAAGATATTTTAAAAAAATTCTGAGATCATTCAAGATCTCCTGAAGGTTCCATTATAAAAAAAATTAGGATAAAAGACTATTTTTTTCAAAATATGAAAAAATTAATGAGATAGTCTCAAAATCCTGTGGAAAAAAACTTTGACCACCTTTTTTAAATAAGTAATACACAGCAAGTGGAAATCATACTTTACTTCCAGTTTGATTACTCTCTTCCCATCTATAGTTTCATTTCTTTTCATCCACATAATTCTTTCCCAACGGTCAGTTCCCGCAAACTAGCTAACTGACACAAAAGCTACTGCTGTCAGGATAGTTATCCATTAGCTCAGTAAAATGTCAGTAGTTTAACCGAAATTTTAGAACATATATGTGTCTCAGGATGTAATTTAACGGGAGACAAAAGCACTAGTTATTCATACCAAGTTACCCGTATAATACGAGCATGCTTGTGCCTTTACGGTGTTTCAATTTTGGAGTGTATGTAAAGTGCAGGAAAATGTTCATTATTCAAAATGATCAACCAAGCCCAAGGAAGCAAATCAAGTGAAGGTATTATCAATGGTTGAAATAAAATAATATTTATAAGTATATTTTATACAGAGTGGAAACCACTTATGGAATAAAATTCTTCATGTCATTATTTTAGAAAAATTTAACTGCGTAAGGTCTGGCCATCTAGCTGGCCACTCAATGGTACCTCTTCGTCCAATACATTTATTGGGGAAGATTTCATTTGAATAAGCTCTTACCATTAAAGGCATTAAAGCATAATGGGGTGTTGCCCCGTCTTGCTGGAACCAAACATTTTCATTCGGTAAGCTAGGATCTATTGCGTTGGGATATAAGTTTGCCAACACAGAAATAACTTCATTTCTAAGCATATTTAAATATTTTTCAGCTGTCAAATTTCCATCTATAAATATAGAACCAATAATATGGTCGCCTATGATACCGGCCCAAACGTTCACCTTTTGAGGGTACTGAGTATGTGTCTCACGCATCCAATTAGGATTCTCTGCTGACCAATATCTATCCATGCTACGATCTGGATCGTCTTCTGTTAACTCCTGCACAAAAGTTAATTTGTAGGGATGAAGTTTTCCTTTATGAAGACATCTTAGAACAGTTGTATGACTAACATTATTTTCATGGGCAATTTGACATCAACAACTGACAGAATACAAAACAATCCACATTATTTACCGATTTAAAACAATCCACATTATTTACCGATTTTGTCTAATTATTGGCGTTTTTAGGCAATTTTTAGGTATTTATGATAAAATTCATGGGCGTAGCATGTTTTGTTCATTATACAAATACGTCTAATAATTAGTTAGTTTCGATTTTTGATAAATCCATATTTAGCTAATTTAAAAAAGTACCAATATTTCAAGTGTAATAAATAATAAATCTTAAAATTTCACCCAGTATTATTTATAATTGACCATACATTATTGAGTTTGTTGGAATCGATCCATTAAGAGGATCTCAAAAATATGCAAATATACAGGGTTTTTCATTAAAAAAAAAACAACACCGACTATGGCATACTTGCGTGAATAACCCTGTACATTTAAATTTATGTTCACATAACGCACAACTCAATTCAAAAGTTGACGTGTCTCGGAATTTTTTATAAAAGTTGTAGTTGTAAAAATCTAGTGACATTCGAATAACGAAATGTACAAAGTAGTCCATTTCCTTTGAAATAATATTCAAATCTAATTGACATCAGTGTTCCAGAACGCTCCGACCGGGCGCAAGGGTTAATAATAGAGGAATATTTCATGGCAGATTGGTAGAATGTCTGCAACTGATGGACAAATAAAACGGAATCGGGCCTCTCATTTTTTCTTTTTTTTTTCTGGTACGAGTCATTGTTTCGCGCGTTTTCATCAAGAGCGACGCCAGAGCCTAAAATAATTAAAAATATTTAATACCCTTTTGTGTTCTGAAGCTATTGGCCAGCTCTATTCAATGCCAATATCCCTGTTATTACTCGATTGCCTTTTTATTATTCTGAATCAAAATTGAAACTATAAATCTGTAATTGGAGTTTCAACCGAATTGATTCGCTTCTACAATGGTGTATGTCATTTTATGTCCTTTTGTTTCTGAGTCAAAAGTGAAAATTTTTAATAAAAACGAACTTTTCAACCTTAGATTTAATAATTATAAATTAGATCCTGAAAATTACGATTATTTTGAAATCCACTATCTCAGATTGTGTATCTGTATCTGTAGAGTAGGGAGGGTGAGTGTAGGCTCACAGCACTCAGGCCACATGTGACCCATTGTACATCCTCCCTAGGTCATCGTCCATCCTGTCCTTCCCAGGAAGGTAGACAGGTCACCTCCGGACACCCGCATAAGACATGCCTGACAGTTTCATCTTCCTGTTCACACATCCTGCATAGAGGTGTGTCCACTAGTCCCATAGTATGGAGGTGTTTCCTTAGTTGACAGTTGCCAGTCAAAAATCCTACTGTTAAACGTAGGTTTTTCCTGGTCATCTCCAAATATTGCTTCGGCGCCAGCTTCCCAGGGTGTTTCTCATTCTCCACTCAATCCTTAGGCTTAGTGCTCTGAAGTAAACTACACATCCTGAGCTTTCTCAGATTGTGATAATGTAACGTTATATTTGGCCACTATCATCGGAATATTTAAATATCTACCGAACGGCGAGTAGCCAGTCCTTTTTCCTTACCAACATGTGATTCTCGTCGAGAACCTGTAGCACCGATCATCGCTGAAAGGAAAATTTTAACATTTAATTTGCGACGGATAATCTCCGTTGGTGAGGATCAGTATACACTGATATTGGTCAAATATTTCAATTCTTCTCTCTCTCTCTCTCTCTCTCTCTCTCTCTCTCTCCTATAGAGAGAGAAATTAAGAACAAACTATCAATATGTAAATTCTTTCTCGAAGAGGAGCATGTGAACAGGAAAGGGATACGCAACGTATGTCCTTTGCTCATCGCATGGTTCAATTGATTAGCCAGTAGTAAAAATAAGCTTTCTTTCTCCTGTGAACCATTAACCGATAAGGTTAATTTTAATTACCAGTGAGAGGTTTACCTCAAACTCGAACTTTCAAAGTGCCCTCAATGTGAATGGTGAGTTGCATTTACGTATATGCTTTTCATTTTTGATTCTTGATTACATATTTTCTCCTCCTGTGATAAATGATAAGCGCCAGATACACACATACAGCGATATTGTTTTTTTTTATCTTGTTCTTTTGTATAGTTTTTCTTATACAGTTGATAAAAGGTTCACATGTATATAGTTGAAGTCTTTAAAATATGTATATTTAGTTAATTAATCAATTCAATTTAATTAACCACCTAGAATATTATATTTCCGGATTACATTTTACATTACACTTTTTTTCGCCTTCTGTGATTGAAATATAGTATATTATTAAACGAGCAATTTATGATAGCCATAATTCACGATGGGTGACGTTTGCGTCACGAGCCGCAGGCGAGGGGCGCAAGTCACCCAAGTGAATTATGGCCATAAATTGCGAGTAGAATACTATACTTTGTCCACGACACTTAATTTATTTATTAATAAATAAAAGTCAGTAGCGATTTGGCATATTACTAACCTCAAAATGTTGTGGCAGCTACTTCAAATAATTTGACATATATAGAGATGGGCGATACTGTAGAAAGTATCAATACAGCGTACCGTTATAAATATATTGTTTTAAAATACTTAATATTAGAAAATATCGTTATGAAAAGTATCAATACTAAAAATTACAATATTTTATAGATACGATATATGTCAGAAACAAATTTCCTGAACAAAATACACAGATTTAATAGTTTATTCCATATTGTACCCCCATCTCTAGTCGTGAATTATGAACCGTAATACACTACAGTGTATTATGAACCATAATTCACGACAGTTGATATATGGGTACCATATACCTTTAGTTAGGAGGTAAAATATTGACTTATTATTAGGTGGTCGTGGACAAAGTAATAAAATGAAATAGAGTTTTTATGTTATTTAGATATTGTCTCTATGATTTCTTTGATGAATGGAAATAAATAAGATTTCCTCAATAATATCATATCGTATCATATCACATTTCTTCATTGCTTTTTTGTTTCTTTTAATAGTAAAATACAGGATATTTTTTTTGTGACCAATTGTAAACCGAATTACTGCAGATATCCTGAATTTTACATAAAAAAAATGTAACTATTGCTGATACACTGTATCTTTCCTAGCACTTTGTACCTGCCACGTTGTACCTGCCACTTTGTAACTGCCTTTGTAACTTCAATAACTTAAATAAAGTAGGATTACCCGCGAACCGGTAAGACTACTCCTGAACTGATATTAGTTTGGTCTCCGAATTCACACCTGAGGTGCTCTCCACATTGAGTCGCCGTTGCAATTTATCTTTCCTTATTATTTTAAATAAATAATAGGCAACAACAATATAGTGAAGCACTTTAAATTCCTTGAAAAATCCTAAACATTATTCATGGTTATTATACAGGAAGGTCACTTTTTCACATTGTAAAGTTGTCAGATTATACACATTTCAGTGAAATAACATTTTTCATAGAATTTTCACGTCGCAATATTTCGTTGGTAAAAAATGCCGACCTAAGAGCCCATTGCAATGAATAGTATTTCAGATTCAAGCTAAGCAAAAACCTTTTTATTCCGAAAAAAGCTGACTATATTCCGACAATGATATATGTGTCTCACTGAGATTTATTTGACTATATACATTTTTGGGGTACACGTCCCTGCGGTCACCACCTACTTTGATGCAGGCTATCCCCCTGGGATTTTTCCCAAAAAATATAACTTCCAACAAAAAAAAATGGTCTGATAAAATGGAATTGTACCATAAAATTGATATATACTGTGTTTTTTTTCCAAAAGGACGTCTTATCTTACACTCATTATAATTCAATATTATCTCCATCGCTTGAAGCTTTAAAATTATAAAGAATAACAGAGAAGATTTAGTGTTCCGCAATAAATAACGTTCAAGGGTGAACCTGCACTTGAAAATTTAGGACAAACTTGTGTACAGTTTGTCTCAAATTGATATGATTTGAATGAACAACAAAAAGAACAATTATGTACATTCTGGAAGTTACAAACGTTATTAATCTTTTTGACCAGTCTTAATATACTTGAGAGAGACCTATGGGCCAGCTGCAGCAAACATAATAGCCTATTATTTCGAGGAAGAGGTCCTAGAGAATTTCGAAATCTTGAGCATCACGTAATAGAGAGTGAAATTATGTGTTGGGGCGTTTAATCAAAGTTAATATCCGTAATCTCGTGGCTAATATACAGCAATGTTAATGTGCATACATTCCAGGCTTTTGAGAGCTCAACTGCATTTAAGTTGTTGCATTAACGAAGGAATTTCCAACATCTCTAACATAATCTGGAGGAACTTAGCACTACTTTAATGGGTTCAATAACTTTTTCAATCCACATATTCAATTTAGAACTCTGAATTTCGAGGTTTTGTATGTATATTCTTTCTAAAGTCAATGTGAGAAGAACTATTATTGATCCTATGCACATAGCAAACGCCATCTTCGATTAATTCATCTAATTATCAAATTCTCGAGATAGATCATCTCAAACTGCCGTTTGAAATTGTCTCCTAAATGGTCCGGTGAATACACAAAACGTTTGGAGTACGTTACCAGCTAAAGTCACGACGCCACTGGAATGTCACAAATCATTTAAACGACACACTGGACATATTTGGTGCAAATACAAAAAATTACTAACTAATATAAGGATATATCATTAAAGACAAATGTCGTGCAGTTGTCAGATTTGAAATACTAATTGTAAAATTTGTGAAATTGATTGTTTTTGATAGCCAGGAATAGAATTTTAGATTGCGTGAGTGCGTGTCTCCCTTGTAGGCGCGTGCAATCACCTTCTACGATGGGAATAGTTACTTAAAATATTTATGCAACACTAAAACTGTAATAGCCCGTAACGACCCATCAATGTTCAAACTTTGTTAATTAACTAAAGAGCTGGTTGGTATAAAAGGTGAAGAAGGAATCTAAGAGGCTCTGAGGGCTCTAAAGGAGGAATGTAAATGTGTGTAGAGTCGTTTAATCTGATTTGCTGATGGCGGACGCAGAAAGTTTCTCTAAGTAGATGAGAATTGGGTTTGTGTGATGGGAATATTTTATACGGCTCACCAATACTTTGAAAATTATTATTATTATGTTTGTTGTAGAAGTTGTTACGTGACAGAACAAGAAGTATCTGTAGTAATCACTATATATTCAGCTCGTAAACTTGGAAACATCCAATATTCAACATCTAGAATTGATGGTTGTTGGAAAAACTTCACTGGAAATACTATAAACTTGGTGGGTTCACCACAACTTTCCTTCAATATTTTTCGATTTCGACTTCAATGACATACAAATATTAATAATTCAGTTGGAAGAAAACCTATCACTTTTATTATCCGTATGAAAAAGAATTTTTTATAAAATCATTATTTTTTGGAGGGAACTCATACACAAGCTGTTGAATTTGTTGCTTTTTACCTTGTTATGTGGACCGATTATTGAATTTCTGTATTGAGAGAATTTGTGAGAAAAATGAAAAAAGTAGAGCGAGTCACGGGACACAAGGTAGGAACTTTAGTTCCTTCTAAGCAAAAATTATGTAATACATTTGACGTTATAGATAAACGATTTGCATATTCTTTGGTGGTTCAGTAGTAAGCATACCAGACTCTCACGCGGTTGACTCGGGTTCGATTCCCCGTGAGGAAATTTTTTTTACTGTTAATTTTATTTTTAAACAATTATTCTGCTTGATATTAATAACGACAACAGGTAGGCGTTTGAAATATTTAGCAGAATATTCATTATTATAGATAATGGTACGGTACCCTTCATGAGGGAAGGAAGAACTGTACGTTTACCACAAAAAAATTAGTGGAAACATAAAATTGAATTGTTAAATTTTCAAATTGAAGTTATATTACAGTTTATAGAAATTTTTATTTTCTAGATTTTTTCTTAAGTGGGTCGTAGAAAAAATATGCTGTTCGACTCGTGTAGATTGTCCATATCGCACTTGAACAATTGAGATTGAGAACTTCGCCTACGGCGTCGTGCTCAAACTTCGTCCTCGTGCGATATGGCCATCATATCCACACTAGTTGCACAAACTACTATTTCTATCAAAATATGCCCTTTTACATTTAAAAACAACCTGCCAAATGTCAAATCAATTTATCCATCCATTTTACAGTTATCTAATTAAAACATTCAAGTTTTCAAAATTTCAACACCCTGTATTTCGAAAAGTAGCTAGACCCCTTAATCCTCATATCATTTTGTCCATTTTTACGCGAGGAATCTACATGCAAACGTTGTAATTACCCTTAACGTTCGAGATGCTTATACCATTTTTTGCGCGATCGTATAGAAATAAATTCCGAATAAAATAATTTGAATTTCTTCTTCTTATTAACCAGTCCTAACGAGAACTCAAAGTGCCTGTTACTTTATCCTCTGGTCAAAGAACTTTAACCTATGGTTATAACGAAGCAAGAGGTAATAGAACAGCAAACCTCTTGTCAGATCTTGTTAACCATAACTAAAACTCTTAAACAGAGGTGATAGAACCGGCCCTAAATATAAAGGATGTATAATTAAATTAAAATTAAAAATACGACCTGTTCTGGGATTGCATTAAAACTTTCCGTTTTCCTCTAAGCTTTGTATCTTATCAGTTTATTTTCGCATTTGCACTAATAAACGTCATCAAATCATCTTCGTTACCCTGAAATTACCAATACCAATGTGTAAAGTAAGAGAGAACTGTCTTAACTTCCGTGCAAAACAATTTCATTGTACAGTAACGCTTGAAATATACATGTTTGTTTCCAATGACTGTGTGATAAAATATTGAACAGCTTCTTGAATTTTACAACTGTTTTTCTAATGAAATATCCACGATGTTTGTAAACTTTCTCTTGATTTGTGATCAAACTTTCAAAAGATGTTGAAATTTTAAAAGATTCGCCGGTAAATAAACCCGCACTTATTTTAAATTTTTCTTAACATAAAATATTTTACGGTTGTACTGAAATATGTAAGGATGATAAATTGAGCTTAATTAAGTGTTACAAAATATTTTATTATCAGCAAGTTCATAGTTTTTTAGTTTTATGAGCTCCTCAAAAGTTAGATCAAAACATTCCTAACTTAACTGTGGAAAATTGTTGAAGAGAAGTGAAGTTTTGTACCTATTGAAAGACCTGCAGATGGACTGTTTGGTCATGTTGAGATATTACTTCGCTTGTTTAAACGCTCTGGTGATGAGTAAGGTGGGAAATCGAGTCTTTTGAATATCAGAAGTGTCAAAAAACTATGCAAGACAAAGTTGTAAAGCTGTTCATTGATGTAGACCTTGAAAATTCCATCAAAATCAGCCCATTCGTTCAGGAATTGTTCAGTATAAAACCGATTGCAGCGCCACCTACCGTGCTAATTGTCTAATTGTAATCCAAACCACCCAGTTAATTACCCAAAAATGAAATAAAATTTGATCAAAATCGGCAAGTCCACTTAGGAGTTTTTCAATATGAACCTGACAGCAGCGCCACCTACCGTGACTAATTGGTGAATATAAATCATCCAGTTACTCACTTAAATACACTCATAAAATTTGATGAAAATCGGCCTATCCGTTTGGGAGTTGTTCAGGATAAACCCTATTGCAGCGCCATCTAAAGGGACTGATTATGAATATAGAAACTTTTTGAAATCGGTCCAGTAGTTTTTTCAGTTAGATTTAGTGTTTTTTAAACTCGATGCCAGATCATATTTATGTCATTCTTAATGGAACATCCTATATTTCACTACTCTATTGTATAGTCATCGGTCATTGCCGAGTATGCAAAATTTCGAATTAATCTGTGCATTTAAAGGGAGTAGAAATCAAGTTTAAAGCTCGGCTTGAAAGTAGCATTATAAATGGAAAACCCTACATTCTACTACTATATTGTATTGTCATCGGTCATTGACAAGTGTGCAAAAAATTTTTCGGATAATTTATGATTTTAAATTGAGCTAAAATCGAGTATAAAGGTTGCATTATAAATGGAAAACCCTGTATTTAATTACTACATTGTATTGTCATGAGTCCTTGACCAGAGAGCAAACATTT
>CAJUYG010000707.1:119093-142181 GCA_910591675.1 Galerucella calmariensis | reverse complement strand
GAAGAAAAAGTCGTGCATAAAACAGTGTTTTCTTCTATGAGTCGGGTGCAACAAAATCTATAACCTCACATTTTTTTGTTATATGGTGGCGTGGAAAATTGAAATTACTAAATTTAAAAATGGATTTTGCCAGCATCAGTAGGAGTGTGAATTTGTAGGAAGAAGTTGTTGTACTGACTGCATTTCTATTTCTAAACACAGTAGGTTCTCGAGGTGCCTCAACCATTTGAATAATGTCTTCCTCATCTGTTAGGAAGTCATCAAAAATGTCAAATTAATTTCTCACTTCATCCATGTCCACATTGAAAATATATATCGGATATGATATTATTTATATATATTATATCTTGTTTTTAACCTAACCTTCCATTTCTTCACATTTTAGCATTTTGCGCATGACAACCGCTAACTCGAGAGTTAACCCGAGCCAAATGGTGGGGCAGGGTTAACTCTTGCCCCGCTTTATAAAACGCTGTATCACCCACCTGTCACAGGGTTAACTCTCGGGGCAGGGGTAACCCGAGCTTATAAAACCGGGCATAAAGTGTAAAAATCACAAAAGCTTCCGTAATGTTAGCAAATTCTCACAATAAACACAAGCACTGGCAACACCGAGGTTAGCGGTCTGCTTCCAGCCATAGATAACTTTCCAGCGTCACCATGAGAATCAACTTTTGTTATGGTTTTAGTATTCGCAAAGGATAACGACTTTAGCCCAACAAAATTAGAGAAGAAGAAGAAGAAAGGATAACGACTTTGAACAGGGGTGACATTCCGTTCATATAAACTAGCTATCACCTTTAAGTGACGTCGCCTGCGACTTTACATTTTACAGTGATATTTTGACAAGGAAAGATAGAAAACACGTAGGCGACATCTTATGGGTATCAGAAATTAGAACTATTTGTCGCTCCAAAACAACCAAATTTGATGAACTGAATGTGTATATCGATCGATTCAAGACTACGCGATAGTGTGAACAGAATGCCCTCAGCTCCTTGAACGTTAGACTAAATGCTCCCACGTATTTCATGTGATGGGAATGGATTTGTTTTATTCGAGCATTATCTTCGAAATATCGAATGTTCGACTTGCAAACGAATGAATTTATCAGTCGTATCAGTCCCACATGGGAGTAAGCGTATAGAGTCTTGCGCAGAACGTCAGAAAAACAAAAACAAATAAATATCAAACATAACCTGCTGTGGATATAGTGTGTCATAGATAGAGAAATCATAGCGATATTATAGTAAGCGTTTTGTTAAATGATACTACTGAAGAAAAATGAACGGAGATGATGCTTTTATGCATCAAATAATTGATGATTTGCAAGATGCTGAGGAAATGGCTGAAGATACGACAAGAAGGTTTTCTGATAGGAAAGATCCTTTTACATTAAATGATCGGCAATTCTTGGAATTATATAGGGTGGATAAAGAATCTCCCCGTGATGAATTCCAAGAGAATATCTTTTTGGGCCAAATTCAACTTCATATTGCCTTTACTTAAAAGAATGACAAAACAGAATAAAAATAACCCAAAAGCTACATGTAATCTTCCTCTCACGTGCTTTTTAAACTACTCTCACACTATTCTACACTTTACCTAAAAAATGACACATAAGATCTACAAAGCTGTTCGCCACTGTGTTTGGAAGATATTGTTATTTGAATTTTCGAGTACCGTTCGATTCGTGAGAAATCATTCGTACGAACAAAATCCATTCGACGTTCTCGCGAATAGTCGAATGTTCAAAGATACGGGTCCTGGTTTATTTCATAACCATTCTCATACTTTTCGAAGCCCGTCCAAACCACAGACATGTCTGTGGTCCTCCGTTATTTCAAGTTCAAAGCGCGCTATCTTGGTAATGCCCGGTTTTATAAGCTCGGTTTACCCCTGCCCCGAGAGTTAACCCTGTGACAGGTGGGTGATACAGCGTTTTATAAAGCGGGGTAAGAGTTAACCCTGCCCCACCATTTGGCTCGGGTTAACTCTTGAGTTAGCGGTTGTCATGCGCAGAATCCTAAAATGTGAAGAAATGAAAGGTTATGTTAAAAACAAGATGTAATATATATGAATAATATCATATCCGATATATATTTTCAATGAGGACATGGATGAAGTGAGAAATTAATTTGAAATTTTTGATGACTTCCTAACAGATGAGGAAGACATTATACAAATGGTTGAGGCACCTCGAGAACCTACTGTGTTTAGAAATAGAAATGCAATCAGTACAACAACTTCTTCTTCCGAGAAATTCACACTCCTACTGATGCTGGCAAAATCCATTTTTAAATTTACTAATTTCAATTTTCGCGCCACCATATAACAAAAAAATGTGAGGTTATAGGTTTTGTTGCACCCGACTCATAGAAGAAAACACTGTTTTATGGTCCCACTTTTTCTTCTTTTATATATTTTTATAGAAATACACCATGGATCTTTGCATTTTAACCCGAGAGTTAACCCTCGGGGTAACTCAAGATATTTAACTCTACTTTATAAAACCGGGCATAAAAGAGGTACAATAGGTGGGTTCGATTTGGTCATACGGAGCTGGAGCGGAGTGAGAGCGGCGTAGCATTCACGTGATACCGGAACGTTTGGAGTGAGAGAGTATCCCGAACGCGTTGGAACGGATTTGAGAGTGTTAAAAATAATGTAACCTCATTTCTTTTACTTTTATAATTTATTTATTTCGTTGTTCCAGACCAAAGCTAAAAAATTTAATATGGAGTTGCTTTGATTTAAGGGCTGCTTACTAAATATAATTATTTAAATAAAATAATCATTTCGAGTCCATTTAGGACGTATTTTACAATACCAGATGAATTAACAGGAGAATTAGACATTGTTTTAATGTTATTCTTCTGAATAATATTCCGATTATAAGAAAAACAATGACAAACCCGAAAAAGGGCTTTAGGCCGAAATCACAGAAACGACCGCGGGGTGCACCGCACTTTTCGCTCCAAAGGGGCATCTCGAACGGTTTTTGAGCGAAAAGAGCTTACGGAGTCGAAAGAGTGTGCAAATCGAACCCACCTAAATAAACACAACCACGATTGGGCGAGCCCATGCCGACCGATAATACAAAGACAAGCGTAACTGATAGGGTGTGCTGTGAACTGATATAGGTATCTGGTGCTTTGCTCACTGATTATTCGGGTAACCAAGAGGGCAAGCCCCCGTGTTGCACTCGAAACGAAAATTCAGATTGTGTACATTTATGAAAAAAGAAATAACGGACTAGCGATAAATATGAATGGTTGACGGGTAGCGAGACTAGTGACATCGTTTCAAATTATGGATATAAAAATAGGTAATAAGAAAATTTGTAATTTCTGGTCTTCAATTTTGTCTGCCCACCTACTTTCACTACAGCATGGGTATCATAGAGGGATTTTTATTAAAATAAATATTCTGTATTCTGCAAGTGATTTTAGCTAAATTAAACTTATATATGCCAATTTGTGCTATAAATAATTTTCTAATACTTTACTATCTTGAGATCATTTTAGAAAATGTCTTTTTCTATACAAACAATATAAAATAAAATATTTACATCCCTGGCACTAAAATGTTATTCTAATGAAAAAAATCGTTTACGTATTATTTTGATTTATTATGATATTCATGTAAAACACTATTTTATAGTAAATATAATTAAAATTAGTTTGTAGCATTTTTTTTACCAAATAATTTTACATCGAATGATATATTTATTAACAGGTGAGGAATTTACGTATATTTTTATATATGCATGTTTTGTGTTTTAGGTACAATGTGAACTAATTTTTTTTTCTGTATACAATGTGTCCCAAAAAGTGTATTTACTTGGAAAATTAAACAAATTATTGATACTAGTGCTTTTACTGTTTCAATGGAACAGAAATATTCTTAGTCCTTCCTGATTTTCGACTTGGTCTTCTCTTCATCACATGAACTCCCTTAAAAAAGATTTTCCCCTGTATACGATCCGACACGAACCATTTTAATACAATTTTATTCATAAAGTGAATGTTTACACTTGTCCATTTTATATACAACTTTTTGGGATAAACTTTAATACATATTGTTACTAACAAAAAACTCCATACAGGGTGCGACAAAATGAAAATGTTACCATCTTTTTTCTAATTTCGGTTAAAATCTTACCCGGTGTTATGTAACTGTGAAATTGGACCACTAGATATCAATACTAAAAGCTCTGCCTTCAACATACAAATCTACACCTTTCCGGAATAATTCAAGAAGGAATCCTTCCGAATTACTCACTCACAATTTTATGTATTTTATTTGTGGTGTGCAAATTTTGCTTGTTGTGCTTTTTATTCGTGCCTTTTCAGTTACAATTTACTGTTTACAAAATTGCATGTGATTGTAGTGTTCATTAGATCTATGTTCCGTGATACTAGACGAGTAGACACTGGCAACGAGAAGAAGATAACCTAACTTATACAACACACGCGCACGATATTTATTTTTTTCCAAGAAAACGTTCTATAAGATATCTAAATTATGCAATAAATGTTGAATTCAAGAGAGCTTTATTAACAACCTGTGATTGATAATTTCTTAGGATTGAAACAATGTACAGTGGTTAATGAGCATGAAGCTGTAAATTAAAAGCGCACACAGAAACTGAGGGTTCTGTAAAGTATAGACACCGTGTGTCAAATTAATTGAATTGATTAATTAGTTATTGAATTGTCATTCATACATATTCTCTTTAGAATTATAATAAAAGCAATTATCTTTACGTTACATGGTGTCAGAATAAAAGAAAATACGTTAGAAAGTTGTAAAATGGCTACGAACGATGCAGTATCTGGAATAAAACCACCAGCTAACCTACAAATTGATTCGGAAAAATCAACGTGCTGGAAAAAGTGGTTACAACAGTTTGAGTGGTATGCAATCGCTGTTCAACTTGATAAAAAGCCAGCCGAAGTCCAGGCTGCAACATTTATGGCAGTGATAGGCTCAGAAGCGATCGAAATATACAACAGTTTCAACCTTAGCGACGCAGACAAAAATAACTTGCATATCATTAAAAACAAGTTTAAGGAGTACTTCACACCAAAAACAAATATATCGTTTGAAAGATATATATTTTTCAAAATTGTACAAAACGAAGATGAACAATTCAACGAATTTTTAACCAGAATAAAAACTCAGGCAAGCAAATGCGAATTTGACAATTTACTCGACGAAATGCTAAAAGACAAGATAGTATTTGGAATCCAATCGAATCAAGTAAGAGAGAAATTGTTAACAGAAGATAAACTAGACTTGAACAAAGCCATAACAATCTGTAAAACTAGTGAACAAGCTTCCAAACAACTAGACGAGTTCGAAGGTAAAAACAAAGCAGATAAAGTATTAGCGGTAAGAAATAAAGGTGTCAAAAATAAACAAAATGAATATTTTGACTGCAAAAGATGTGGTACAAACCATAAATGCAGAGAATGTCCAGCATTTAACAAGCCGTGTTCTAAGTGCAATAGAAATGGTCATTTTGCGAATATGTGCCGCAGTAATAAGAAACATCCCAGACAGAAAAATAGAGTGAATGCAGTAGAAGAAAACTCAAATAGTTCTGAAGATGAGGTATACATTTCAACTATAAATTCCGGAGAAAAGAAAGACTGGACAGAGAAAATACAAGTTGGTAACGTGAAATTTACTGCCAAACTAGATACAGGAGCACAATGCAACGTGTTACCGAGACACATAATGAACAAAACGAAGGCAAGTCTGAAACCAAGCCGAACAAAAAATTTGATAAGTTACACTGAAGATAAAATGTCAGTTCTAGGCGAAGCAGAGCTACTTTGTACAATAAAAAATGAAGTGAACAACATTATATTCAAGGTAGTTGAAGAAAGGGTTACACCAATCCTAGGACTTGATACATGTGAAAAGTTAGAGCTTATTGCAAGGGTGAAAACACTGAAGGAAAATACATGTGAAGATGACATCTTTGAAGGCTTAGGCTGTTATAAAAATTATGAGTATGATATTGACCTAATTGAGAACCCAAAACTAGAAATTAAACAGTCAAGAAGAATTCCATATGCCATAAGAGATGAGGTGAAGCAAGAACTTGACAGAATGGTGAAATTAGATGTCATAAAACCAGAAACAGAGCCTACCCCGGCTGTAAGTCCTATGGTAATTGTAAGACAAAAAGGCAAAATAAGAATATGTATAGACCCATTAGATGTAAACAAAAACATACTCAGAAGGCATTTTCCACTTACTACTATAGAGGAAATTTCAGCTGATATAAAAGGTTCTAAATTCTTCGCACTATTAGATTGCACAAAAGGATTCTGGCAAATTAAACTTTCAGAAAGAACACAAAAAATATTAACTTTCGCTACCCCATGGGGAAGATATTCTTTCAAGAGACTTCCTTTTGGAGTATCATCAGCACCTGAAATATTCCAAGAAATTTTAACAAATTTGCTCAGTAAATTTAAAAATGTGAGAGTGTCAATCGATGACATCTTTATATATTCAAAATGTAGAGAAGAACTACAAGAAACCGTCAGTGAAGTCATAAAAACACTAAAGAAATCAGGCTTCAAACTTAATAAAAATAAATGTATTTTTGAATCGGAAAGAATAAAATTCCTTGGTCACATTGTTTCAGCAGACGGACTGGAAGCGGACCCAGAAAAAGTAGAAGCTATACAAGCAATGAAGACACCAACGAACAAAACTGAACTACAAAGACTACTAGGAATGATCACATACTTAAATAAATTTATTCCAAAAATGTCTGACCTAACAAATCCACTGAGAGATTTGTTACACAAAAATACAAGCTTTATATGGGAAATTCATCATGAAGAAGCGTTGAATAAAATAAAACAAGTTCTTCAAAGTCCTCCAGTATTGAGACTATACGATGTAAACAAACCTGTAACATTAAGCGTTGACGCAAGTTCAAAAAATCTTGGCGCTGCACTTCTTCAGGACGGACAACCAATCGCCTATGGAGCAAGAGCGTTAACAAAATCTGAAGAGAATTATCCACAAATTGAAAAAGAAGCACTCGCTATACAGTTTGGATGTAAGAAATTTCACGAATACGTTTATGGTAAAGAACTGACAGTGGAATCAGACCATAAGCCACTTGAGACAATTTTCAAGAAAAACATACAATCTGCTCCAGCGAGATTGCAACGGATAATATTTAATCTTGCACCATACGCTCCAAAAGTAATATTTAAAAAGGGCACAGAAATACCCTTAGCAGACTTTCTTAGTCGAGACTGTGATGCATCTAATCTGAAATATGAACAAGAAGAAAATTTGAAAGTTGCAGTAATACTACCTATGTCACTTGACGCAAAAGAGGAGTTAATTACGGCTACAAAGGAAGATTCACATTTACAGTTACTACTTCAGACAATAATACAAGGATTTCCAGAGAAAGTCGGTGAACTTCCAATAGAACTACAACACTATTTTAACTTTAAAGAAGAACTGAGCTATCTCAAGGGAATAATTTTCAAAGGAAATAAAATTATAGTACCAAAATCACAGATCCCAAAAATGCTAAGGAATATTCATCAAGGACATGCAGGTATACAAAGTTGTTTAAGAAGAGCACGACAAATTCTCTACTGGAAGGGACAATATGACGACATCATAAGACTAGTTAAAACCTGCCCTGTCTGTGAACAAACACAAAGAGACAATATCAAAGATATAGTGCTAGTCAAAAATATCCCCACACTTCCATGGCAAATAGTTGCATCTGATCTATTTGAATTAAAAGGAAAAACTTACATCGTAATATGTGACAGTTACTCTGGATATTTAGATTTCCAACAGCTAAAAGGTCAGACTTCATATGAAGTCATAGAACAACTGAAAATATGGTTTGCTGTACATGGAATACCAGAAGAGCTACAAACCGACAATGGTTCACAATACATGTCTCGAGAGTTCAAGATCTTCCAAAAAGAGTGGAAATTCAACCATGTCACATCCAGTCCACATCACCATCAAGGCAATGGGCTCGCTGAAAAAGCCGTTCAAGTAGCCAAGAACATGTTGAAAAAATGTAGTATAGACAAATCCGATGTTCAACTTGCTTTATTAAACTGGAGAAATACACCAAGAAACGACATTTTAGGTTCACCCAACCAACGTCTATACAGCAGAATAACCAGATCTCCATTACCCATAAAAGACAGTAACCTAAAACCAAAAATAATACAAGGAGTCACAGCTGAACTAAAACGATTAAGAGAAAAACAAGCAGACTACAGTAATAAGCACACCAAAAGGCCTGACAATTTTGAAATTAACGAAAAAATCAAACACAAAGTTGCTCATCGCCAATGGGAAGGGGCAAGAGTAATAGAAAAGCCTGAAGGTCTACCAAGATCGGTAATCATTCAAACTGATCAAGGCCAAACCCTACGTAGAAACTTCAGTCATCTGCACAAGACAAAAGCGAACATCACTAGCAACAGAGTAGTAGTTCCAGATACTGAATACACAGATGAACCGGTACAACAGGTTCCAGCTCAAGAACAATCACCAGCTATTCCCAAGTCACTCCCAGCATCAACAAGCTCTTCACCAAACACTTCCAATCATTTGCAGAACACGAACCTGGCTCAACCAGCGACAGCATTAAGGTTATCAAGATTTGGAAGAGTGATTAAACCGATAAATAGACTTGATCTTTAATGACTAGACTTGATCGTTAACACTACTTGAATTCGTTACCATATTATCTTATGAGTTTTATTAAGTTATATTTAGTTTACAAAGAAAGGAAGATGTAAAGTATAGACACCGTGTGTCAAATTAATTGAATTGATTAATTAGTTATTGAATTGTCATTCATACATATTCTCTTTAGAATTATAATAAAAGCAATTATCTTTACGTTACAGGTTCTTTATTTTCTTGCCATCAATTAAACAAACTAGCGAGGCGTGTTCGTATATGTATGATTATATGAAGCAATAGATATAACTGTTAATAATGTTTTTGGTGGCAAAGAAATTAAATTTAACCTAAAAAAATGCTTGTAGTCTATATAAAGTTTGTGCACATGCAAATGCTTATTTTTATAGTTTGCACTGTTTTTAAAAATCATGGTTTCTGTCTACATTTATTTTTTCCTGTTTTTAGTAGTTTCTGTTTCTAAATTTTAGTTAAATGGTATAAATACCCAAGGAGAGAATATCGCTGACAACGGTGGTATAAAAGAAGCATATTTGGCGTACAACAATTGGGTGAAAAGACATGGTCAAGAGCCGAAACTTCCCGGTTTAAAATACTCGCCGAATCAAATGTTTTGGATATCAGCCGCTAATTCATGGTGCTCTAAATATAGACCTGAATCTCTCAAGTTGCGAGTTTTGACGGGATATCATTCGCCGAGTCGTTTTAGAGTATTGGGACCTATGAGCAATTCCGAATACTTCATCAAGGATTTCCAATGTCCACAGGGATCAAATATGAATCGCGCCAAAAAGTGCATAGTATGGTAGATTATTGACGATCCAAAAATTTCGTACATAGAATTAACATTATTGCCTTATTTTTAAATGAATTTTGTAAAATTTACGTGAAATACCTTTCATCCATTGCGGAAGACTGATATAATTGAATGTTTCCCAGAAGTTGGTTGTTTTTCTCAAACTTCTCGTAAGATGACTCATCATTTTCACATTTCGACTGTTGATAACTAGGCAACTCATCATGTTAAATTTGCTGCGTCGATCTTAGTCAGCTATGGTTAAATATCAGAACTGTACCTCTAATTACTCATAATTTCGACATTTTGATTTTTTAATTTGATAGTGACCCATCGATTCAAATCTAATTCGACATTTAAGTGTTTAATAAACTGGTGACTCACCAATTCATCATATTTGGCATTAAAATAGCTCTTTGCGACAATTTGTTAGCAGTTAGCTTCTTCAATATGTTTTGAAGTATCCATTTCGAACTGTACATCAAATGACTCATTTAACCGACATTTTGAGTGTTTACTAAGTTTGCGACACATCAATTCAACAAATTTGGCATTAAAATAGTTCCTTGCGACAATTTGTTAGCATTTCGCTTTTTCAATATGTTTTAAAACAGCGTCCAATTCCAACTGTACATCAGATGACTCATTAAACTGACATTTTGAGCGTTTAATAAGTTGGAGACTCATCGATTCAACATATTCGGCATTTGCGACAATTTGTTAGTAGTTAGCTTTTTCAATATGTTTTAAAAAAGGTTTCAATTCGAACTATACGTCAGATGACTCATTAAATCGACATTTTGAATATTTAATCTGTTGGTGACTCATCAATTCAACTTTTATATTATTAAACCAACTGATTACGTCGATTTGTGGCAACTCGCTTTTAAAATATGGATAAATACGGTGCCATTTCAGTGCTGTAAGTAAAATAACTCATCAATCGGACATTTTCAGTGGTAAATCAGCTAGCGAACTATCAATTCAAGGAATACAGTATGTTGGCGTTGATTTATGGTAGTTCAATTTTCCAATGTGGATAAATAAGTCGTCAAATCAGAGCTGCACGTGAGATGACTCATCAATTCAACATGCTGATTGATAATCAGCCGGTGAATCATCAATACAAAGTTTTTATAAGAAATCAGCTGACAACTGAAGGCCATTCAAGTCAGTGATGCATATACAGGAGGTGTGAGTAGCAAACGATATTGAAAAACAAATTAAAGCATGGAACAGTAAGATTAGGAGCATCTAAAATGAATATTCTGTGGTATTACTTGTCAAACTCGATGTATCTAATGTTAGGTCGTTTCTCGCCATGGATAAAAGGTATTTTGTATTCTTAAAAGGAAGATTTTTGATTCCGCTATGGATAAAAGGTATTTTATATAAAGTAATTTAGATAGTAAAAGTAAATGAGGCTGTTTGTCTGGTAGTAGATATAATATTCTTGAAAATGCGACTAGAATGTAAAAATATTTTGGAAATACTCTCTATATACCATAGTATTGATCTTAACATTTTATGCCGTATGACTGTATCTATTAAGGAAACAATATTTTTATATATTTTTTTAATCTAATTTATCCTTTGATATACATATATATAGATTGTTATTATTACAGATAAACGATTACATTTAAATTGTGTTTTAATATAATTTTGAAAAAATTCCAAGTACATAGGACCAGAAAGAAGTATATGTACAAAGATATCCCTTAAGGTCGAATAATTGGTGAGTAGTGATAATTATGTTAAATAGAAGAAGTACAACCGATTTAAGTTAAAAATTTTCCATTATATTCAAAGATAAATACAGTATTTCTCTATTATTATTATTATCTGTCAGTGTCTATTATCATAAAACAATTTATGTTTGACTTGACAGTTGACATTTGGAAGTAAACGCAGAAATCACCGTCCCAAGCAAAGTAGTAACGGAAAAACTATTCAAATCCTAAGTGACACCGATTTAAACTTACCCTAATGCACGACATACGTTCGTCCATGTGAAAGATGTCTCGCCAATGGCCAAGAAATATAAATTTTAAGCAAAAAAGTATCCAGTTAAAGTATTTATTCAAATTACTAATAACTTACATTTATTTCAGTTGGTTGGATGTTTTTAAATATGAAAAAAAAAATAATAAAATGATATCAATTCGATTTTTGGTGAAGTTTATGTGCTATTTCCGCTGCGGCAATTAATTTGCTCGCAGTACTTACTCCAGTCTGCATCACCAAAGTGTAGAATGTACCATTCTTGTTTTGTAGAAGAGAATGAGGACTGTCGTATTCCAAAATTTCTCCAGCATCCATAACCAAAACCTTGAACAAAAAAAAAATAATGTGAGTAGTTTGTTGCCCCCCTTTTATTTTTCCATTTTTCCATGAGAATTGCAAAATGTCATGTCATGAAACATTAATTTGAGGCTCCTTTTGTAAATTTAATTGACATTCATATCTAAAAACCATAGATATAGATTTGTGGAATTTACTTTGGTAGTCGATTTCTTTTTCTTATCATTACGCGCATGCCTGCTCTATGTAAATGAATAAAAATTATAAATGCTCACCTTATCTAAATCGATTATTGAATGAAGTCTATGTGCTACAGTTAGTACAGTACACGCTGTAAATTTATTTCTGATGGTTTTTTGTATGAGTCCATCAGTTTGAAGATCGACATTAGCCGTAGCTTCATCCAAAATCAAAATTTTGTTCTGACGAATTACAGCTCTAGCTAAACAAAGCAATTGCCTCTGTCCAACGCTAAAGTTTACTCCTCCCTCGGCCATTTTACTATCTAAACCATCGGCATACTCACTCACCAGCGATTTCAGCTCAACTTCCTCAAGAGCATTCCACAAAACCTTGAAAATTAAAATTAACTTATGCAATGATTGAAGATCTTCATTGCTGTACTAACCTGGTCGGGATAGTCATTGAAAGGATCGAGATTTTCTCTGAGCGTACCAGAAAATAGTACTGGTTCTTGAGGTATAATTGAAATTTTCGATCTGAGTTTATTGAGTGGTATAGTATTGGTGTCAATTCGATCAATTAGTATGCTACCGTCTATAAATGCTAGACGAAATAGAGCTTGGATTAAAGAAGATTTTCCAGCTCCAGTTCTTCCGACAACTCCAATTTTTTCTTTGGAATTTATCACGAAACTTATGTTTTTTAGAGTTACCGGAAGATTTTTTGAATATCTAAAAATAACATAGAATATAATAACATTAAGAAACATGTTGATATATTGGCAATCGTGGTATATTCCCTTCCCTTTTTCGAAGAAATAGCAAATAATTTGTATTCCACATCAAGTTTATAACCCTACCAACTATACGGCGCATGCTTTAACCAATATAATCTTGAAATACATCGCTGTATAGGGCATGTCCACGTCACAAGCTATTTGACAACACCCCTGAAGAAAAACAATAAACAAAGCGTTCAGAACACGTGGTACTTAAAAGTGAGGTTATGCTGTTTTATAATGATAGATCGTGTTTGAGTTTGATTTTGCTTAAGTGTATTTTTAACGTTATTTGAATTGTTGTTCTTGCATAATATTTAATAATATATTATATGGGTTAATAGTTGTTTGTTAATTATTGATCGTGTTTAAGTTTATTGTTTTTCCTTAGGGGTATTGTCAACTGTCAACTGTCGTGGACATGCCCTATTTAACGTATCCATGACTCAGATGTTCTCTGACTCTGTGAAGGATGGAACAGTAAGTCGTAGTAGTGACTGATGTGGCAATAGGACGGTCAATAATTGATAATCTTTAATAAACATACAGATACGTGCGAAAAACAATTTCTCTACACAATTTTTTTTCCAGTATAGAATAATATTCGAAATTTACCTTAAATAAACTTTATTAAATTCGATTTGACCAGAATATGGCCAGTCGCCGGGTGGATCTACAACATCCCCTTCCGCTTCGTGTGACAAATCAGCGTATTCTTGAATACGTTCTACGGAAGTCATTTGGTTTTCCAGCTCACTCCATTGTCTTATGCCCCATTGAAACATTCCAGTAAGTGTCATAGTTTGAGTTAGAGCTAAGCCTACGTTACCCCCAAACGTCTCTAAAAATTATAAACATAATCTTGGGATTTGTTTCAAGCCCGTTTATAATTATCAATGAGTCATCCTAAATTGAGGACACTGAGTGAGTAGGCTAAACAATAGGTAAGTACATTTTTTCATGACAAAAATCCTAACAAAAAACGAACTGTGCCTTCATGCACGTAAAAGACGTTGCGTAGTAAGAACGCTTTAGCGTAAAGTGACATTTAAATCACCTTCAAAATAAGTTGTTATGAAATTTTTTACCTCCTTTTATTATTAATAGTGCCACCATTACAAATCCAACGTACATAATACAAAAGAAATCTAACCAAAATCCAAAACTTCTTTGAGCCCCCAAATACATAAAAAAAGCAGCACTGTGTAAATTCTGCAATTTGTCAAATTCATCTGCTAATAGTTCTTGAGCTCGGAATGCTCTAACTGTGGTTAAACCTTGAAGGGAAGCTGTTAGATGCGAATACATTGGACTTCTGGCTAAAAAAAATTCCACAACTTATGCAAAATACGGAACAATTTAAAATGTTTCAGAAAAACGTCTGGAAAATAGTTTAAATAACCAATGAAGAGCGCAGTAGTCGCTAATTAAATGGTTTTCTGTACTTACCAATAGATTCTATCCGTTTCACATCCCTACTAGTTTCCAAATAAACTGCTCGCATAAAATAAAATATTACTAAAATGACCACTGTTGGTATAATTGTCCAAGGCGTCAAAGTTCCCATGATAAGACATATGGAAAGTACGGTTAACCCGATCTACAAAAAATTTCCCTAAAAAAGCGAATCAAAAATGTTTGTCCAAACTCACTTGAAGCGTATCCAGCATAGACAAAGGCATGAGTTCATCGATAACTCCGATGTCTTTGGAAAATCTGTTTAAAATTCTCCCGGATGGATTTGTGTTGAAAAACTCCATCGGACTGTGGATAATATTGTCGAACATTTTGTTATGTAACGTAACTGATGATGCCAAGCACCAAATATAGAAGAATATCGTGCGGAAGTAGGTCAAAACAAGTAACAAAATTACTAGAGCTGCGTATATGTACACTGTATATGTTCCAGCAAACAGAGAAATTATCCATCGATGTTTGTTAGCACCGTAGGGAATTTCAATTATTGGTTCATCTATCGAATTGTTCATTTTGTTGAGTAATAGAGTGGAATTTAATCGTACTGTTTGTGATTCCCACTGTACGATGTTTACCCTTGAAATAAAATGTGAAATTTGAAATAAATATCATTTACTCATGTATATTGTTATTAATGTCTTTTTAAACCCTTTTTCTACGCCTCTGTCGACCAAAATTTAATTTAACTCCCAAAAATCCTATGAAATTAAAAACACACAAACACAACATTTGTTTTTGACCCTGAAATTTGCATAAAATAAATCTACTGAATTTAAAACTGGTTAGATTATTCCTCAGGATATAGCCCAAAAAAGGAAGAAGACGAAATCTACTGACTTTTCGAATAGGTATAGGGCAAACAAACTATTTTGACAACAGCCTGGTGGTAAAACAATAAACAAAGCGTTCAGAACACGTGGTACTGAATAGTGAGGTTATGCTGATTTATAATGATAGATCGTGTTTGAGTTTAGTTGGTTTTGTTTCAGTGTACTTTTAAAGTTATTTTAATTGTTGAGCTTGCATATTTAATATTATATAATATAGGTTAATAGTTGTTTAATGTTTAATAATTTTTCATCACGTCTATTGTTTATTGTTTTACCACCGGGGTATTGTCAACTGTCAACTGTCGTGGACATGCCCTATTCACTGATGAAATAAAAATCGATTAGGCAACTCTGGTTTCTGTATTTTGGTATGTGCTGTGAGTCAATTGAACTCTCTCTCTCGATCTCTCTAAACCTAGGAAAACATTCCACTGTCTTTCAGGCGGAGGTAATGGCGGTGCAATGCTGTGAAGAAATGTTGATGAAACGGGAGGTGAATAGCCAAATAATCTTCATCAGCACTAAAGGTAATAAGCTCATGTCGGACAACGTCAAATCTGGTGTAGGAGTGTCGCAATGCCCTCGGCAGAATAGGTGGTCATAATAGAGTGACCCTAGCCTGGGCGCCAAGCCGGGGAGCAACGGAAGTCATGATAGAGCCAGAAGCTTCCCGTGGAAATTCTAAATTCCTAACTAAGGAGAGCATCTACAAATCGATAAAAGCCTCCCCAATTCTAATCTAAGTCATGTTGATTTTGACAGATTTTGTAGAACAATGTCAATGTAATATATATTTTATTTAAATAATAAAAACTTTACAAACAAATAAAATATACTCACCATATTGTCACAAAGTATTCCGACACACTGTCAATGCCTTGACAAATAAGAAAACCAAAAACCAACGATATAACTTTACAAACATGTCCTGCTGCTCTTATATAACTATTATATACATAGTAAGTTACATTCCCTACTCCTTTTTCTTCTTTTTTTAACTGCGGAACTTTATCTTGTCGTACATTTTCTATTACATTTATCTTTTTATCGCTTTCTTTGGTCAATTCCTTTTCCTTGTTCTCCAATTTATGAATAAATTCAGTTCTTGTATTATCCGAATAACTCCCAGAAACTTTTAATTTTCCATCTTCCAACAAAAATACTCTACCTATATGTTTTAAAAACTGTAATTGATGAGTTACTAGTACTACACATTTACCAGCTAAAAATTTACAGATACACTGTTCAAATAAATGATTACCGACATGCGCGTCTACAGCAGAAAGTGGATCGTCAAGTAGATAAATATCCGCTTCTTTGTATACTGCTCTAGCTAAATTTACTCTAGCTCTTTGACCGCCGCTCAAAGTTACTCCTCGTTCGCCAATTCTCGTATCGTCTCCGTACGGTAATTGCGCTAAATCAGATAATAAAGCACACACTCTTACGACTTCATCGTATTTGTTTCTATCATAAGGTTGTCCGAAAAGTATATTTTGTCTTATAGTGCCTCCAAATAACCAAGGTTCCTGCGAGGCATATGATATGGTACCGTTAATATCTGCGTAACCTTCTATGGGTTCTAATTCTTGAAGGATAACGTGGAGAAGTGATGATTTGCCGCTACCTACTGCTCCTACTATGCCCACTAAACCAGTGGATTTTATACGCATCGTAACGTTTTTCAAGTTATTTTCGGTATGAGATTTCACCCACCTAGCGAACACGTTGTGTAGCTCAATAGCGACGTTTTGTTTGGTTGTTTCAAAGAAACTTAATTCTGTTATGGTTTTAAAATTATCCGTGAAGCATCTGTTTATCTCGCTTTTTTTATTTTCTTCTAAAATTAGATAGGTTTGAATTCTACTTATTGACGTTTTCAATTCCGAAACTTGCGAGACAGCGTGAGGGAAAAACATTATAAATGAAGTTAGTATGCGGTAATATGAGGTGATCGTATATACGTAGGTCGAAGTTAAAGGGTTTCCTGTTGCAATATACGCTATGACAGCGACTGCAATTGATATTCTGTTGTTACTAAGACTCATGGACATCAAGAAACCTCGGATGAAACAAGTAAATCTTATGTATCTGACTTCATTCCTGTAAAATAAAACAATGTAAATTAGAGAACTTGCATTACACCTAAGTGTATTACATTGTATCGGTCTCTCTATTATAAAACCTTTTAAGGATTTACAGGATTTACAAGATGTGACACCATGAACGGTAATGAAAATGATGTTAAACGTATGTAAATGTGACGGAGTCTGATTAAGGTAAGTCATTGTATATTTCGAAAACTATGTGTCAAGGATCGAACATCCCTACGCATACAACCTTGGCGTGATATATGAGATGACACATGACACACAAAAACTTCAGACTCCGTGTTCGCGTAAGAATATACCACGTGAAGTTGGAGTCGTATATTCGAACTTGAGGAGCGGATAAATATCATACCAAATACCGACGTTGCCAAATTTCAAGAAAGTGACATTTAACCAATGAGGAAAATAAAATGAGGTTAAGTGATTGTAGGCAACCAAGTTTACACGATGTGGAAGGAAACACGGACCAGATATGAAGGAAATTGTTTATATTTTTCGAATTGTGTGTTAATTCTGTTCTTTTCAATATATTATGCTCTGCGTCTAGTTTTCTCTCGTTGCTTATTTGATTTATAGACACATGTAAATATTTTTTTGAGAAAGGGGAAGGGAAAATTATTGAGATTTATCGCTTCCCGGCCAACTGACACAGATCAAAGTGTAACTATGTATAAAAATATCAGGTAATAAGAATTTGAAAACTAAAAAAAATAAGAAAACCCAGGCCCAAACCCGGTTGATCGAAGTGTAACTATGTATAAAAATATCAGAAAATGAGAAATAGAAAACTAAAAAAAATATGGAAACTCAGACCCAAACCCTTTTGATAAAAGTGTAACTATGTATAAAGATATCAGAAAATAAGAAAAAGAAAACTTAAAAAAAAACAAAAAACCCAGGTCCAAACCGGGTTTCAAACCTACGACCTCTGGGTTGTAAGCCCAGTATCCTATTAACTGTGCTAATCAGCTCACAATCAGTCACATCGAATAGAAGGTTAAAGGCTGCATGAACGCATGCGCACCTCAACATGCGGGGGAAAAACAACAGGGCTGGCTGGTATTTGGTATGATATTTATCCGCTCCTTCGAACTTGTTATCAAAACCACAGAGTACACCATCTAACAAGAGACGAAAGCTTTGTCGGTTCCTTTGAAGTCGGACACGATATTGAGCGGAAATACGTCGAGGCATTGACACATAAACTACTTGATACACTGAGAAAAGTAACACTACACTAAGAAAAATAGTAGTGTTGATGAACATCCCTCCCAATTATGTGTATAGAATTTTTTTTTTAACTACTAACATGAGAACACCTTATTATTCATCTCATGTGTGTAATGAGAAGTGGCTCATTTTTAACCTAATCTTGAAAAAATACACGGCGAACTGAGGGGAATGAACGGAAGTGTCAACTTGACATTGACGGATAAACTAATTAATTCACGCATGTGCACACAAATTTGCGATCACGAAAACTACTTTCTTTCGCCTCTTGTTAGATGGTGTACTCTGTGTCAAAACGAGCGCCATATTGTAGGTATTGACATTCGACTTCAAAACAGTAGCGTAACCAAGCGTAACTATGGCCGTTACGAGGCGACATAAGCTGCGTTCGTTATTTGCGTCCGATCAATCTTTTTAGTCTGAATCGTTTGTTTATAACATCTGGAGGTATGGGAGGTATTGTAAATCTGAACTGTTCGGTTATTTCGCTCAGATAAGTCTGATTTAAATAGGTTTGCTCGGAATATTTTGACGGACGACAAAAATTAATCTATTTTTCTGTCATGTTATGAGGTTATGTTGTAGTCACTCTGTCATTAGATAAATCTCGTACTGTTTATTGACCATGAAAAGCGACCAAAATTGCCTCAGAGGGATAGACAATAGACATAGTCGTGAATAATGAAAAATAACATATGAAACACTAAAAGAAGAAAAAAAAGCAAATTAATCATTAGGCAAATAGGTTAGAAGTTTGTTTATATGTATGATTAGTCGGGCCATTCGTTAATAGCAATTTGCTCAGACTAATATGTTATCACGTGACCAAAAATCCGTCGCCTCTGCGATGCAAATATCGAACGCAGCTATAGATAAACAAGACCGATTTTGGTTTCTACGCAAGACAGTTGGCAAACTTCACGTGGCTTCTTCTTATGTAAAACGAAGTCTATGATCGTTTCATTCCAAATCATTCAACAATCGCTAGATGGCATTGCTTGAACAACTCATAATTTTCTTATGTTTTTTAATCTCGTGTTTCAAAAAAATGACAGAACGTAAGGAACAAACTTTTGACTTACATTCTTGCTAATTCTACTAGTTTAGCAAAAGGTATCTCCCAGGTGTACATTTTTATAACTTGAATGCCATTTATAATCTCGCTCATCAGTCTTACTCTTTCGTCGGTTCGAAGGGCAGTACTCAAACGAAATTTAGATGTTTTTTTACCCAGGTACACTGAAATAAAATGAATTTTCTCAGTAGGTATATAATATATCGTTTTCCACTATCCGGAAAAGGACATCGAACTATGAACTTTTTTTAAAGAACTATAAAAAAGGATGAATATTTTTTTATTACTTACTTTGTAAAGGTATAAATCCAATTAAAACTAAAGTTCCTGACATACCCATCCATCCAAAGGAAGTGTATGTTAGATAAATCACAATGCAAGTCAATACAGGTCCCAACCAACATTGATTTATATGATGAAAAGCTGTATCAAATCGCCCAGCATCATTGGATAATAGGTTAACCTAAAATGGGTTGTTTACAATACAGGGAGGAGAAAAACATTCTATTTTATACTATTCCAGTGACAACTTACCATTTTGCCAATTGTCGTATCAATCAGAACACTCTTGTTTAATTTGAGAGTTTTTCTGTAGACCAAAGAAGAACAAGCTATTCTCATTTTCATTCCCACCTGTGCCATTCTTATGTTGTAGAAATGAGTTAAAACTATGTTCACAAATGACACGACCAATACCAAAAAAGCGTTCAGATATATTTCGTACATTTTATTTTTCAAATCCACTGATTGGTACAAATTCATCAATTTCGATATAAAAACTGGTTGGACAATTCTAAAATATTTTCATTAAATATCATTATTATAGTTTACCGGGTGGACAAATTAGAACGGATTGTAGTATAGCTTGGAAAACAAATTTCATAACAAAAGCCGCCATGACAAAAGCCTGGAGCGTTTCATTTTTGATTTTAAATGTGACTATTCGGCCCTGAAAAAACCTGTAACGTTTCACTTTTGTTTTTATGTGTGACTATTTTGCGGAGGAGCGTATCATGTCGTGATCTAGCGGTGCAGACCGAAAGTAGGTGGAAACAACACTTCTGAATTATTTATTGTAGAAAACTCTAATAATTCCAAGCAATATAAGATGTAAAAGTAAAAATTCAAACAAAAGACCTACACACATTATGACGAGACTTCACATATTTTATATATGAACAATCATGTTTACTTTTTCTACTTAAAATCTGTTTGGACACTCACCTCTAGACTGCGCCACGATATCTTTTCCCGCAAAATTCTATTCTCGTTCTTAAAATTGCTTATATTTTGAAAACTATGAATTCTAAGAATACCAAGCAAGTATCTACTTTTGGTACAATCGAAATGTACTATAGGTACCTAGACTCACCTTACACATTCTGCGAGGAATGCACATATACTGTACAAAACCAGTTCAACAGAAAATACACTTAACAATACTCTCAAGAGAGACGGTGTTCGCTTCCTAACTATTTCCTTTTTCCAGGATGCTTCCAATAAATCACCAAGTTTTCGAGAATCGTGTTGATCTCTGTGACGGTAAATATCATCCTCGGTTAGTTCCTTTTTAAAGCCTCTTACGAAATACGGACATAACCAACTACAAATAAATTTTATACTTTTCACTAATTACATTTAATTTTTAATATTATTCCCTCGCGGACCAAAAGAGCCGTTTTGAAAACATGCTTCAGTAAGCTTTAGAAATTAGCAACAAGAAGGAATGGGATCCAAATACCATTACCAGACTTGGAAACACAGACGGCTCAAAAGGAATAGAAGGAGCTGGGATAGGAGTGTTCGAGCCAGGAACCAAACACTCTGAAAGCTTGGGAAAAACCCCAAGTACCTTTCAAACGGAAATCCACGCCATAAGAAAGTGCGCCCAGTACAATATTGATAAAGGATACAGAAGACAAAGGATTATCATAATGTCGGATAGTCAAGCAGCCATTGAAGCACTGCGCTCTTGTGTAATCAGTTCCAAAATGGTGTGGGAATGCCTAGACAAACTCAATAAACTAGGCGAGAACAATATAGTCACTTTACTATGGATTCCAGGACACACTGGAATAGAAGGAAATGAAATAGCAGATGAACCAGCAAAGAGAGGGTCTGAAATACCTTTCTGGAGGCCTGAACCCTTTTGCGGAATCAGCCCCAATGTAATATTGGAAGAAATAAGTAAAGGCGAGAAAAAGAGAAGAGCTGACCATTGGAAAGATCTAGTAGGGCTTATATAATCAAAGACTCTTCTGGGTGACTACAACCTGTTGAAATCAAATGAATGCATAAGTCAAAGTAAAACTGCGCTAAGAGTTTTAACAGGGATCATAACGGGACATTTTCGCCTGAATGGGCACCTGGAAAAGGTCAAAATAGTGGAGGAAGAAGAATGCAGATTTTGTGGAATGGAAGAAGGAACCTTCATCCACATACTTTCCAACTGCACAGCACTTCAGAATCCTAGAGCACAGCACCTAGGAGATTACTGGATATAAGAGAAACATTTACCTAAGTTGAAGCCTGCAGACATCCTAAAATTCCTCCGGGAAATAGGACTAAAGGAACTACTAGTTTCTGAGACTCTCCTCAGAAACTGAGTAGAAGTAAGGGGGCACAATAGATCTTTTAGGTCTCAGTGAATGTCACCCCAAAATACATACATACATACAAGCTTTAGCAAAAAATATGTAACAACAGTCAGTAGCGGCTCGTGGGCAAGGTGGACAGTGCCCACTCTGTGAGGATTTTAAAAGGATAAAATTAAAAGGAAAATTACTCATCTTTATTTTTTCATGAAATTTTTATCCTCTAGGTATGAGTATAAAACATAAAGCTTTAAATTTGTAATTGTTACATATGAAATTTCCCCAAAGTGCGCGAAAACCATTCAGATTATAATCTTTAGCTTAAACTTAATGTGTTTTATAATAAAGCTTTTTTGCTTTAAATATTAGCAGGTGCATCAATTTTAAAATTTACAAAAAGCTCGGATAATACTTACCAAAATAATAATTCACTCACAATGTTAGTTCTATCGTAAGGATTCTTCTTTTTATCCTTTTCGTCTAACTTAAGTTCTTCCATTTTGTCTTAAGCAATAAGAATATTCAAAACACTTTGACACGAGAATTTTATTTTAGATGATTGTTTTATTTACCAAAGGCTAAATACCGGACGGTAAAACCGAACACACTAAAAATTATTTATCAAAGATTGAATCCGTATCACACACAAGTTAATAGCACCAAGGTTCTGTAGACAAAAGCATCACAATCCCACATTTATTCAAATACGTACATAATTTGTTTAATATATAATTGCTCTGATTTTCTAATATTAAGTTGAATATATCTTTCATATTTTATATAATGATTTCATTAATTGCATGCAAACATTAAAAAAATCAGAAAAATGTTTTATTCAAGAAAATACTTATTATTTAAATATATACATGAAACCAGTACTTGCAATTAAACTCGAGCTGCATTGGAATTAAACTCTGCGCGCATTCCAGATGTTTAATTAATTATTATTTGTTTTTATCTCCCATATTTAATACGAAAAAAATT
>CAJUYG010000707.1:89676-104093 GCA_910591675.1 Galerucella calmariensis | reverse complement strand
AAATAAATATCGACTAAATAATACTGCGGGATAAAGACTTGAATACACAAATATCAGCGAACATATGCCTAAAGTTCCGTTAGCGTTTTAAATTTTTGTTACTTAAAATCGAATTTTTCCTTTTATATTTTACAGCTCTCGAAAGGTTGTTGCTTCAGGGCGTTCGGTATCACCGCTAGTGTTGTTTGGCGGCATCTTTGGCTGCTAAAATTAGTGGCGTTAGACTTGCTAGAGGACGCGCCGAT
Organism: Galerucella calmariensis; assembly: GCA_910591675.1. Classification (NCBI taxonomy): domain Eukaryota; kingdom Metazoa; phylum Arthropoda; class Insecta; order Coleoptera; family Chrysomelidae; genus Galerucella; species Galerucella calmariensis. Next base: position 103,848 of record CAJUYG010000707.1, on the reverse strand, counting down.
CTTAAAAATGGATGCTGAAACAAAAATGGTGGGCGTAACGTGTGACAAATAATATTAAATATAATATGAACCTTTAATAAATCTCTAGCCGACGATCTTTTATCCACTTCCACTGCTAAACAATTATCTAAAAAGTCTTGAAATACCGGTGATAATTTTTCTTTTTCTTTAATATCGGGTTTGCCGTTGGTAGCAATTAGATATAGAGCCCTAAGTGGATTTTCGTTCAGATACGGAGGTTCACCTTCGATCATTTCTATCGCCATTATACCTAACGACCATACGTCAACCTAAAATACACATAATATCGATACTTTATGTTGTTATGAATTTAATTACTGTACCTTAGGCCCGTATTGCTTCCTGGTGACAACTTCTGGCGCCATCCAATAAGGCGTGCCGACCATCGTCGTTCTTTTGGACTGTTCTGGACTAATTTGAGCACAAAAACCGAAATCCGCTGAAAACAAATTCGGTCAGTTGAAAAATTGAAGAACGTGTCACGGGACACACGGTAAGAACTTTAGTTCCTTTTAAGCAATAATCAAATTTTTTGAATCAATAAATAAATACACATATATTAATATAAGAATTTATTTTACTCTGGATGAAACTTCATTTAACAATCCATAAATATAATCGATTATTATCAATTATCATCAATTGATTAATAATCGATGATTTTTGATCGATCAACTATCGATTGAATAATCGATTATCAGCAATAGATTAAATAGTCGATTATCAACAATCGATTAATAATAGATTAGCAGCAATCGATTGATAATCGACTAGCAGCAATCGATTAATAATCGATTTTCATCAATCCTTTATCAACAACCGATTAATAACCGATTGTATATAATCGATGAATATTCGATTAAATGTCGATTGTTTCCAATCGATTATTATCAATTGATTTATAATCGATCATTATTGATCGATTAACAATCGATTATCATTAAGTTGTAGTTGTAGAGTAGTATATGAATTATTTCGTTACAAATTTCTATCCTGTTTTTTTCTAAACACAACGCAGGCACATAACGCAGCAACGTAACGGTCAGATCTTTTGCGCCGCGACCCCCGGTCGCTCCAACCTAACGTAAAGAACTAGAGTTCTAATGAAGTTCTAATAAATGAACTTTTCCAGCTTTACAGAGTTGTAAACAAGATAAAATATGTTAGATATGTTTCTTGTGGAAGAGGCTATTTCTCGCACCAAGCCGTGACAAGTGACAAATGACAAATAACAGAGTCGATGTAAAATTATAAATTCATAATGCGATACATACAGTAATAGAAGATATTGTCACCTAAGAGAGAAAGAGTACCGCCTGCTTTGTAAAATAAAGTGCAATAAACAAATTTAATTTATCCATCGATTATTTTCAAAAGATATACATACTTAATTTAACGGAACCATCGAGACCTAGCAATATATTGTCAGACTTGATATCCCTATGAATCACTTGATTAGAATGAAGAAAGTCCAAGGCTTGTAAAACCTCTCTGCATACAGCTGCTATTTGTCCTTCGTCCATACAAGTTTCTGTTACTACATCAGTCAATGAACCACCAGGTAAATACTCCATAACCACCCAGAGTTCCTATAAATTCAAAAAATTTTATACAGAAATCACACTTTTCAGTGAAATTTATTTAGTTCTGTGGTTGGGAGACGCTATGCCTCATGACAAGTGACATTTGACAACTAATAACAGAATACACTATAAATTACTACCAATGGTGCTGTAAATGTTATAATTTTCACACTCACCTCGTTAACTAAATAACTGTCTAAATAATTAACAACATTTCCATGTTTGTTTTCTCGCATGACCAGAATTTCGTTTATTATCAATTCTTTTTTAGGCTGTTGTGAAAGGTTCATTTGTTTAATAGCTACTTCCATTCCAGTAGCAGTTTCTATTGCCGTATAAACTGTACCAGAAGCACTGAAATTTTTTTTAAAATAAATTTCCAATACATTTTCTACTTTAACTCACTACTATAACTCACCCCTGTCCAATTTTGTCTAATTTGGTATACTTTCTGTTTGGATCTCCAACGGAAACTATACTTCTTAATTTTTCCAGTATTTCCTCATCTGTCATTTTCTTCTTTCTCTTCTCTGAAGCCGCTCTTGACATTTCGGAGCCGGCTTGATTTTTATTTTTATCAAATACTGGAGCTGGTGAACTATTAATAGTAGAATTGGTGCTAGCAAGTGCTGGAGTAGGAAGATGAGATGGACTGAGTCCTTGTTGAGGTGTACCATTGCCAGAATTAATCAGCTGAACTTCCTCAATAGGTTTCGTATACTAGAAATAAATAAAATATTATAATTTATAAAAGATCAAATATTCTACTTATACTTACAATACTTTTTGTACGTTCTGGTCGACTTGTAATTGGAGGTGGTGGTGCTTCATCTTCAATTTCAGAACTAGCAATATGCACAGGACTATGATACGATTGGGGACCTATATCTCCTTCGGTAGGTGTAGTGCTACTTGGACTTGAACTAGATACTCTACTTAATGTTGAACCTGCAAACACTAATTATTTGATCAACGGTAATCTCAAAATAAGTAATAATACAATATAAATTTTTTGGTCTTCTATATGCCAACAAATATATAAATAAACTTACCGCCAGAATGTGTAGTAGCAGTTTTGGTCATGTATTTGGAATTAGGAGGTTCTTTGGAACTTGTATCATACCAATTGAGAACATCTAAAACGGCTTGTGGGTTATTCTTTTGTTCTTGTTTGCTGATATTTGAAGTCATTAATAAACGAGACCATGCTTCAGGCATTCCCTATAAAGAAATAGGATTATTTATATACGAATTGTGAATAACTTTATTGAAACTTGCAAGAATAAAAGCAATTAGTCAAAAATAAGTGTCTGTTTGTATACAATACCTTTTTAAATGAAAAATACATTGAATTTCAAGCACCAAGGATAGAATAAAGATAAAAAGTTGGACAGGAAGTACCTTTACCTGAGCATCTACAGATATTTTTTTAATTTAAAGATATGAAATACAAGTTCAATTGATAGAAGAGAGAACTATGTATTTAATAAGTAGTAGAAACTTGTGTCATAGAAAAATAATTGAGACATGCAACATTTTCAACTGATAGGGACATTTTAAAGATCTTAACATGAAATTCTATAAACAGTATTATATAAGGCATGTTAACAGAAATCAGGGAGGTTGTATTACATCATAATTATAGAAATTGTAGATGTTTTTATGCAAAAAACAATGAAGACAATAGACAATACAGAAATAGTACATATACCAGGTCATTAGTGAATATTGACAGAGATACAGGTTGTTAAAAATCAAAGGGGACAAGGTGAATTATTTTGAGTGATCCACTCTGTATATGCAAATATTCTAATTGTGTTGGATCCTAACAAACTGAAAAATTATACCAACATAGAATACTAAAAGCACTATCAAAAAGCTTATTAATTTACTTCATCAGCAAATTAAAAAGTAAAATTTGTGTAGTTCTAGTGGAAAACAGGGTTGTCATATTTTTTTAAAGCCAGTTTCTGTTGAAACTATTGTTCAACTTATTCCAGCAAGATCAATTACAGATCTAAAGATTTTTTTGTTGGGAATGGATGTTATGAGTATACTAATTAATTTTTCTGGCAAAAAGTATCAATGGGTTATTCATATAAAATAAGAAGTTTTAAATTAAACATCTATGATCAACAAAAGATAGTTTTGACTAATTTTTAAAAAAGTATGGTTTTCAAACTAACAATTTTAATTTAATTCAATAGATGTTTGAATGTGTAACTGAAAAACAAATGTACAACTGTAGGTATATTGCATAGGAAAGTATTTCAATATAAATCAGTAACTCCATAATTAAAATGACTCATTTTTCAAATTCCACTTTTTAATAACAATGAACAATTAATATTATGAACATGCCAAAGATAAACATCTAAAAATAATAGAAATTCAACACCTATGTATGCAACTAAAAAAAATAGACATGAACTCCCCATTACTTACTTTCAAAGGCAGCTTGGAACAAAATTAGACAATTAATACAATAACTTATAAAAAAACAAGCACCTACTCTAATGCTTTAACACAATTATGCAAAATAAAAGCATACTTAAAGGTTTTTAAATTCTACAAGATCACAAGTTAGTATATTGAATTAATATGAATATCCAGCTATCTTAGTTACATATTTTTCTATAATTGTTTTAAGTTCTTTAAAATTTATCATACTTTATTTACAACAGATGGTGCTGAACAAAGGTTTCTAAAAATCATAGGGTGATAATAAACTGAGTAAAAACAGATGTATGAAGGGAATATTAACTTGAAGGGTGGTTAAAAACAAAGGAACAGTATCACAAATGAAGGATATATATGTCAATGAGATAGTTCCACATAATGCTTCCAATCACATACACTGACATACATTAAAAAATTGTCGAAGCTGGCATAAGAGATGTAACCAATATACCTAGTTTTGTACTTATACTTTTTAATAGTTATAATATAAATAGATCCTTTTAATAATAGTAAACTTAACCCACAGCATGCAGTTGATGCATTTTCAATAAAGCAAAACCTTTCTTTGTTTGTTATGAATTTTTTGGAGTTCTTTTTAAGTGATTTAAAAAAAACACTCACCGTAAATTCTCCAGAAACAGGATCAAATCCAACATGTACTGTGTGTTCAAAGTTAGTAGGATAGGAAATATTAGGTTTGTCAGGAGCATATGTGGACAGTTTATGAGTCTTTTTTGATTTAAGATTTTTCTTTTTCTTGTCCAAATCTTCGGGTTCCTTGGGAAGGGGCCTGTCCACGGCAATGGAGCTATTGACAAGATCAGTACTTCTGTTGGATGTCAAACGAACTGGGGGTGCGGGGGGTTTTTCATCATCAGACGACATTATTACTGAAAATTAAGAAAACCTTGTACATTTCCATGTAGTGTAGTAATTGAGAAGGAATAATTTCTTGGGAAGGTGCGCCGGTTATTATATGCGTCAAGCAACTTCTTAACAACAGACTGCAAATCTATTTACTTACGTTTATATAACAGGCACCCTTTTAATAAATTACACTAACCACACAAAATTATTTTAAAGAAAATGAAAATGTTATCATGAAAAAATTATAATTAATGAGTAACATATAACAAATCCATGTCTAAATACAAATATACTTTATGATGACCACCATTTTAGATTCATCGTAAAAAGATAATACGATAATAATATAAGCTCTCTTTTCTGCTTCTATCCTCTTTTTTTCAATGTATACAAGAAAGTGGAGAATATTTAGGGAGGTTCAAAAATCATTCAATAACAAGGCTTAATAAATTCATGTTTGCCAACTGCTATTCTTATGGCCTGCACCATTTTTATACCTCTATGGCCTATTGCCGTTAAAATATTATATTTCTCTATGGTTTGAAATGCGATAGGCAATCCATGAGCCTTTTGGTTGGCAATATTGGTAGTGAAAATCGAGAATGGGAATGGGAATAGAATGACATGACGGATGTACAAGAAACAGCTGAATAAACGGGTCCTTACCAAATTATTGAAATATAAAAATCAGAAATTGGACTCTAAAGGTGATAAGCTGGATACAAATTCAATTGGCTTAAGGCATTTAGGAGTATATTACATTAATTAAAAAGTGAAAGTGGTCGTTTGTTGAAAGGCTATAACTAAAAAATGACCAAAGTAGTGCAAACATAAAAACAAGAAATCATTCACTAATTGATAAAGTGGCAAAGGTCCGATTTTCATTTTGTAACTATGAAGGATTGTTTAAAGTGTTGATATTTTAGTTATGTACCTTAAAATTAATTGTGCGTAATGAATACCTGCTAATAATTACCGAATTTGGATCGAGAAAAGAGAAAGAAAATGTCAGCAATGAAGAGTGGAGGTCTTACGAAAAAAGAAGGCAAAATGCGAATTCGAGCCTTTCCAGTAAGTATAATGGCATTTAAATTATTATATTTCTTTATATGATACCATTCTTTAATATAATTGAAAATTAACTGCATTGTTTACAGCTACTTCTCCCTTGTTTTCCATAAAGATATCAACTAATCAGATTCATATATTATTGTAATGCATTTAAAAAATGATCACACTTGCCTAAAGAGCTACACAATATTACAAGTCGTGTTATATACAATATAATCCCACTCAAATCAAATTCATTTGAACTTGAACCTGTCTTCAGCCAGAAATTTCCAATAATTTCGGTACAATTCGGTACAATTGAATAAACACAAGCTTACAAATATTTTTAGTCAGACTAAATTTTAAGCATAAGAAGTTTTAAGCTAAGCATCATTTTTGAATATTTTCTAGATTAACTTGATGCAGATGTATAGAAAGAAGAAAGATTAAACTAATTTTGTTGTTTACTATCTATAACCAACTTATTGATATTTACAAAGATTTGTTTTTAATTAAACTTGCCTAGTCTGCAATATTTGTATTTTAAATATGATCATCAACTAACCAATAAAAATTTTCCCATAAACTTTGAAATGTTACAGACAAATATATCCTAAGTTAAAGTGTGCCAATCACACAAAAAAACTGCCCTGTCAATTAAAGTCATCTAAAATTTCAAATTCATTGTCATTTTTCAAATATTTACAGCACACACAATTAAATTTTTTACATTTTATGCAATACAACAATAGTTTTCAAGTTCATTTTTATACTTCTAAATATTGATTCCATAAATGCTGTCTTATGAAATCAAAATTCTTTAAAATGACCAGCAACTTTTCAAAATACATGGACCATTGGGATGCTCCAGGTGACAATGTAATTATTTTAATAATAAACAAATAAAAACTGCTATTCAAAGTTGAGCTACAAATACTTTGTATGACCTTTCTATGAACTTTCTTCTTTTAAATTTCTTAGCATATTACAGTATTTAATTATGAATATAATTTGTTTATAGATGACTATGGATGAGAAATATGTAGAGAGTATATGGGCATTATTAAAAAATGCCATACAAGAAATTCAGAAGAAAAATAATTCAGGTTTAAGTTTTGAAGAACTATATCGGAATGCCTATACTATGGTATTACATAAACATGGAGAACGATTATATACTGGATTAAAAGAAGTTGTGACACATCATTTGGAAATAAAGGTAATAATTTCTATAATCATAATAGACTACTTTATTCATTTTATGTTTGTTTTGCAGGTTAGAGAAGATGTCTTAAAATCTTTACATAATAATTTTCTAATGACATTAAATCAAGCTTGGAACGATCACCAAACGTCAATGGTTATGATTCGAGATATCCTTATGTATATGGATAGAGTGTATGTACAACAGAATGATGTTGATAATGTATATAATCTTGGGCTTATCATATTTAGGGACCAGGTAAATATATATAACGTATATACCAGTACTACTTTTATTTTGTATATTTTACAAACTATTTCTGATTTTTTCATTTTCAGGTGGTGCGGTATGGTTGTATTAGAGACCATTTGCGAGAAACTTTACTCGATATGGTAATGAGAGAACGAAGGGGCGAAAAGGTTGATAGAATTTCTATTAAAAACGCTTGTCAGATGTTGATGGTTCTCGGTATTAATTCCCGTTCTGTCTACGAAGAAGATTTCGAACGGCCGTTCTTACAGCAATCAGCAGAATTTTATAAGGTGGAGAGTCAACGTTTTTTAGCCGAAAATAGTGCATCTGTGTATATAAAAAAGGTGGAAGCACGCATAAATGAGGAATCTGATCGAGCGAAACACTATTTAGATGAATCAACAGAATCTCGAATCGTCGAAGTAGTAGAAGAAGAATTAATAAAAAAACATATGAAGACAATTGTCGAGGTATTTTTATCGAAAAAAATTTGAAATTAATTATGAATGGGTAAATAATTTGTTTTAGATGGAGAATTCAGGTGTGGTGCACATGTTGAAACACCAAAAAACCGACGACTTAGCTTGTATGTACAAACTTTTTGGACGTGTCACAGACGGTCTCAAAACAATGTCAGATTGTGTCAGTCTGTACCTTCGGGAACAAGGTAAGGCACTCGTTCAAGAAGAAGAGCATCAACCAGCTACCAACGCCATCACGTTCGTGCAATCCCTTTTGGATCTCAAAGACGGCTTCGATCATTTCCTCAAGAACTCATTCAATAACGATAAGATATTTAAACAAATGATTGCTTCGGATTTTGAACATTTTTTGAATTTAAATCCCAAATCACCGGAATATTTATCGTTATTCATCGATGATAAGCTCAAAAAAGGCGTTAAAGGGGTAAGTTTTTTCATATAATAATCTAATAAATATAACTATGACTGTGAAAAATGATGTTTTGTGATGTACATGTGAACTGCGCCCTCTAGCAGTGGAGTAGGAAGCTTGAAAATAATTTTCAACAGTTTTTCATATGTTAGTTTGTAATACAGATTTTTTTTAAAGTAATTTCAGAGATACAGCAGGTTACCTCTTTTCTATTTATTTATGTATTCCAGAAAATTTTTTAAATTGTTGATACATTATAAAACCTATAGAGGTAAACAAAAATTACCTATAGGTACATAGACCTGGATATACTTAACATCTAACTTAAAAACTACACTTAGACAATGTATTTTGTGTGAAGAGCCAAAAATCAGAGAGAGATTTATTATACAACTAAAAAAACATATATTGTAATGTTTTTCTTATTTATTTGAACTGTGATTTATTGAAGAAACACTTACACACTATAATAAACTTAATTTATATACACACTACTTAATGTCTACTAATTTATCTACACTCGGTATAATAATTGTCCTAATTTATCTTTAACACTATTTATATTCACTATCTGCTCACTCACTGTATACTGAAACTGTTTACCAATTCACTGTATACTGGACAACTCTTCGACTCATTCGAAATCCTTGTATATATAGTCCTCCGAACTTTGGAACTTTCTTGAATTTACCGCCTTCTACGCTTCGAGAACAGTCTGAAATATTACCTACGAAAGAACCTTTCTAGTGTAGGATCGGATGGCTTATAAATAAACACACTAACACTAAATATCTTGTATTTACTTCATAATAATCAGACTAATCGTACATAAAGCATCACACCCAATCTACACGCCATAGTTCCCTTCCATCCCTTCTCTGTCTAAGTCAACGTCAAACGCCAAAAATGGCCGACATCCGGCTGTCATTGCGGGAAAATTTAAAAATATATAACTATTCGCCTACACTAGAAAGGTCGCATTTGCTAAAAGTTATAGTTTGCGACAGGACCGGCTTCTGAATCACTGAGTTCGTAACAATATGAAAAATATGACAGAGTCAATTTAACCCATTAATGCTCATTTATAAGCTAGTGTAATTACATTTAGTTAAAAATCTACTTTTTTAACTTACCTATGATAAGTGATGATAAATGCTGTGATGGGGGCGATGAACATTCTTCCAGCCTCTGGAACTAAATACACCCATCGCCAACTGCCCACAATTATTCTTCTCTCTCTTTCAAGTAGTTTTTCTCATATTATCCTTGTCGTACTTGTGTAAATCGTATGCCCGATTAAACTTTTTCGCAATCTAAATATTCAATATGTACGTCCCACTTAACTTTAAAATCAATATAAATACAATTTTATTTATTTGAATTTTCAGATGTCCGAACAAGATATAGAACTCGTTTTAGATAAATCAATGGTTCTATTTAGGTTTCTCCAAGAAAAAGATGTATTTGAAAGGTATTATAAGCAGCATCTTGCCAAACGGCTGTTACTCAATAAATCTGTCAGTGATGATTGGGAGAAGAACATGATCTCTAAGTTGAAGGTAACAAATATACAATTTCATAATATAATAACCTGTCATTTATTTTGTATATTTAAATTTTTTTGTTTGTTTAGACGGAATGCGGTTGTCAATTCACATCCAAATTAGAAGGAATGTTCAAAGACATGACTGTTTCTAATACAATTATGGATGAATTTAAAGAACACATTACCAAATCTGAGGTAAGTGAAAAAATTAACTTTCTCTTTAACTAAGATATAATGTATTATTATTTTTTAGACTAATCTAGGTGGAGTAGATTTATTTATGCGAGTACTTACCACTGGGTTTTGGCCTACGCAGAGTGCGACTCCAAAATGTCACATACCAGCTGTTCCTCTCGCTGCTTTTGAATGTTTTCGGAGGTAAGTCATTTTCCTTCATCTATAGTCCAGTCGGGTTAGCATTAAAGATGGATGTAAGAGCAGTAGGCGAGATTTTTAATGGAATCACTCAAAAATATCATGATTAATGGTTAATTTCCTCCACCGGTTTTTAGGCTGTGCTAACTGCACAATAACAGTTTATAGCATTTTACTCAAAAAGTATTGAATTCATCTTGCATATGTATACCAACAAAGTTATAGAGCGTGAAATTTGCTATAAAATTCCGTTGTTCGAAATGTGAAAATTCCCTTCCCTGCAGCCACAGCGGATGAATAAGTGAGAAGAAAATTGAAAAAAACAGCTGTTTTTCGGACGCGAAATACTAATGCAATTTATGAAGCAATCTGAATCATTATTCTTTCTCATAAAACGTTATTTATTCACGAACTGAATGCAACAAACGCGGTTTCGATATCTTATTTAGTTGCTGAGTAATTCAATAAACATTAGGTAAAAGAAATAGACATTGTTAAAATAGAGACATGTGCCACAAAAAAATGTTTGAACTTACAATAATGTTTTCAGACATACTAGAAGGTTACAGCTATCATATGCAATGATTTAATCAATAATTTTTTCGGTTTAACTGACTCAGACGTTAGTTTTAAAAAGTGGTTAAAATTTTACCTTATTAACAATTGAGATATCTGTGCGGTTTTTTATTTTTTTTTAAACAACTTTTTTTTCTCGAAATTTTTCAATATTTCACGCTGGGAGGAAGGTGAAGGAAAATAAAAAAATACCACCGTGTAGGGGAAGTGTTTTGCAATAAAAAAGGTCTCTTGCGTTTTTTTCGTCCGATCAATGGTTTGTCCGTAAAAAATTCGGTAAACTAAGTATGTGTTCCGCATCCGCGCGACTCTGCTGCACGGCGGAAAAAATAAAAATATTCAATCAGAATTTTTTTTCAATCTCTGGTGAGAGTTAAGGTTGCAAATAATAAATAAAAGGTGATAAATTAATTTTTACATATTTTTATTGGAAAAAGGTATGAGAAAAATTATATCTTGAAATTATATATTAATCATCTTTTATACATTTTCACTATATACATTTTGTTCGTTGAATATTAATCTTTATATTACAGGAGTATCAAATTTTATTTTGAAAAAATAAAGAAGATTCCCACCCGAATCTATAAAAATTGATATTTTCGCTTATAATACAAAAAATCATTGAATCCAAAAATGTATGTAAATTAATTAATTTTGTAATTATATATTCTTGATCTTAGAAGTTTCCCCAACATTTCCACGCAAACCCCATTAAAATTACTAGATTCCTGAAATTTACAAAATAATGAAAAGTGTCGTATTTCGTAATTAGGAAAAATTAATTATCCGTAAATTTTATCTATGAGACAGACCTCCTAAATAACAGTTTTCATCCTTCGAAAAATTTTTTCAATGCCACCTTATTATATAATATATTTTTTATTAAGATAATTGGTTTTTTTATCAAAATATAATATTTATATTATATATGAGTAATTTGCTAAAAGTGAACATGTTCTATGACAAAAAAAATGGCATCTTAAAGACGACACTTTCCTCTTCAAAATGCCGTACTACAATTATTTATATCTACATTATAACTGTACAATAGTTTATAATGTACTCCGCCGCGCTTCAGAAAATAAAGTCGCGCGGATGCGGAACACATACTTAGTTTACTGAATTTTTTCCGAACAAACCATTGCTCGGACGAAAGAAACGCAAGAAACCTTTTTTGTTGCAAAACACTCCCACAACACGGTGGTATTTTTTATTTTTCTCTACCTTCCTCCCAGCGCGAAATATTGAAAAATTTCGAAAAAAAAAAGATTTTTGATTTTTTTTTTCTAATTTGGGAAATCGATGGACTGGTAAACTTTTTTTTTATATTAATCTACATACTTTAAGGTACTTAGGAAAAAAAATCAGCCATATTGCTAATTACTTGTAGTTGTTACCCCTATCGTCTGGCCTATATAGAATTATTGGGGCTAGAGTTTCTTTGCTACATATTTTTTCACAATCAGTGAATAAATAGAAAAATATCAATTGCTTAGGAAAATTTCGTTGATAGGCATCGATAATAATGATAATAATATTGTGTAGATGAATAATGTACAGTTTTTGTTAAAAAAAATGTTTTATTTTTGTTATAGGTTTTACTTGGCCAAACATAGCGGCCGCCAATTGACGCTGCAACCTCAACTCGGTAATGCCGATTTGAATGCCGTCTTTTACGGTCCGAAAAAAGATGACAGCGATAAAGACGGAGCATGTTCTTCCTCGACCACAATAATTTCAACAAGATCGGGACCTCGTAAGCACATCATACAAGTTTCAACGTATCAGATGGTAGTGTTGATGTTGTTCAACAATCACGACAAACTCACTTACGAAGAGATTCTCAATGAATCCGACATACCGGAACGAGATCTTATTAGGTAATGATGAATATGAATACCGGGTGTCCCAAGTTATCGTATACAAGCATTGAATGACATTAAACTACCTTCCTAATGACTTTTGAAAAAATGCCATTAGGAAGGTACTTTAATGCCATTCAATGCAGTTTTTCTATTTATTAATTTAATTAACTTGTCAAATAAGCGAGATATTGCTTGTATGCGATAACTTGAGACACCCGGTATAAAATCTGATTTAATTTGAAAGGTAATTTAATAAGATCATCATGATCTCAGTGGGATATTTTTATATCGTTAATTTGAAAGTTTACATTTTTTTCTTGTGTACAAACAGGGCTTTGCAATCATTAGCAATGGGTAAGGCAACTCAAAGGATTCTCATCAAAAATCCGAAGACTAAAGAAATAGAATCCACTCACGAATTTTACGTTAACGATTCGTTTACTTCGAAGCTGCACAGAGTGAAGATACAAACGGTAGCTGCAAAAGGAGAAAATGAACCCGAAAGGCGCGAAACAAGAAATAAGGTAAGTACATGAAAGTTTGCTCAAACATTCCAAAGTTTAAGTTATTTAACAATTGTACCAGCTGGAAATCAGTGCAAGTGTACGATAGAAGCTCGAGCAGTGTTTCCAGGGTGTCTTCACTAACAGTGAGAGCTCCTGCGAGAATAAACACTTATAAAGTACGCATGCGAGCTCTCTCGAAATTGCAAATAATGAAATAGCCCGCATGCGCACTTTATCAGTGTGTACTCTCACTGTTAGTGAATAGACCCCCTGATCTTGCACGAATTCAAAGAAATAATAAAAAACAGGTAGACTCCGTTTCTTATAAGAAGAAGCCTCATGAAGTTTGTCAACTGTCTTGCGCAGAAACCAAAATCGGTCTTGTTTATCTATGTCGCCTCGAAACGACAGTTCCATGTCATTGGCGTTACAAACGTATACGTTTAAATATTTTAACAATAACAGTAATTATCAGTGTCTGTTGTACGTGAAACTACCACAAAAAGGTTCAAATAATTCCCAAATATGTTTTATTTAAAATATGCATACGATAAATTCATTTTTAATATTGTTATTTTGTGTTAACCCACAAAATGTGAAAGTGTTACGCTATGATCAGGGCCCGTATTCTTAAGGGACTAGTGAGAATCTCACCAATGAGATAGGTGTATTGCATGTTTGCCTAAAACATGAGAGTTTCAAATTTGTCATATTTTTAAAGGCAATAGTGAGATCTGCAATATCACCGGACGAAATCCAATACGCATGTTTCTAAGCTTCTCACCGCTTTTGGCGAGATTCTCTATCGGTCCGAACCATGAGAGATTGAATCTCTCTCGTTTCAGGCAACCCATAATGCATCAATCTCATTGGTTAGATTCTCACTAGTTCATTAAGAATACGGGCCCTGAAGTCGAATGTCGATTTTACAATATGGCGCTGGTTCTTCTTCTTCTTCCTCTGATTCTTG